>JARYGA010006354.1:0-57209 GCA_030545235.1 Helianthus tuberosus
TCCAGATTTATGTGGATGACATCATTTTTGGAAGCACATGTAGTAAAATGTGTGAAGAGTTTAGGCAACCCATGACAGCTGAGTTTGAGATGAGTGCAATGGGTGAACTCCAGTGCTTTCTTGGTCTCCAAGTAAAGCAACTGCAAAATAGTACTTTTATCCATCAAGGCAAATATGCCAAAGAACTTTTAAAGAAATTTGAGATGGATGATTGTAAACCATGCAGTACACCCATTGCAACAAATAAAATAGTCATGTCTGATGAAAATGATGATTTGGTTGATCAAACTTTATATAGAAGCATGATTAGGTCTTTATTGTACCTAACTGCATTTAGGCCAGACATCATGTTTGCAATATGTGTTTGTGCAAGATCCCAATCAGCCCCTAGAAAGTCAAACCTTATTGCTGTAAAAAGGATATTCAGATACCTAAAAGGTGCTCCCACACTTGGTATCTGGTATCCAGCTGATGGAAATATAAAGCTTTCAGGTTTCTCAGATAGTGACTTTGCTGGATGTGACAAGACAAGGAAGTCCACTTCAGGAGGGTGCCAATTCCTAGGCAATTGCTTAGTGTCTTGGCAAAGCAAAAAGCAAGCAGCTGTTTCCACATCCACTGCTGAGGCAGAGTATATAGCTGCTGCAAGCTGTAAGCCCAACTGCTTTGGCTTCAAAATCAATTGCTGGATTTTGCTATCACTGCCCTAAAGACACCTCTCATGTTGGACAGTCAGGCAGCAGAAAATATCATCAAAAATCCAGTATCTCATTCAACCATCAAGCACATTGATATCAGAAATCACTTTGTGAGGGATTGCTATGAAAAAGGTTTGATTTCTCTGCATCATGTTCCAACTAAAGATCAGCTGGCAGATGTGCTAACCAAAGCATTAGACACATCCACCTTTGAAAGCTTGATCTCTAGGATTGGCATGCTGAACATGGAATAACAGGTAAAATCCTGTTTTTCTATGAATAAAAGCTTTAAAATGTTTTCAGAAAATCAAAAATCCATCCTTAAAAATAGCTAAAAATGAATTTTTCATTAAATCCTTAAAAGTCTGCCATAACCACTGCTTTGTTCAAACATCTGCTCTACTAAAAGCTGTCCACTGCTGAAAGTCAACCCATGTTCTCTCATTTCCTTGGTAATCACTGTTGTTCAAAATCAGTGTTTTTCATCCACTGATAGTTTAAAGTTACCCACTGTTTTCATTGTAACTGTTACAACCACTGATATTGTTCCATCAGTGGTTTCATAAAACAACTGTCTTCCATTACTCATCAGGGGTTGGCACGTGGACAGTACATAGCGGTCAGATCTTTTGTAACCGCTGCCACCTCAGCATTCACTTTTTCCTTTATAAAACCCTGAGCAAAACCCCCAAACAGGGTTTTTACTGTCGAATCGAATTCAAAATTCCCTTCTCAAAGCAGTTATCCTCCATTTCTCTCAAAATTCCTTATCATTCTTCTTCCTCAAATGGCAAAATCACCGTCTTCATCATCTGAGAAATCAACTCAAAAGGCCATAGAAATTCCATACAAAGCTCCTCATAACTACTTGGGTCTCTTAACAAAACCAAGTAATACTGAAACCTTCAATTCTGTCATAGATGCTCTTTCGTCTTCGAAGTATAAAACTTTGTTGACTGCTGATGCTCCAATTTACCTGAAAACCCAGAGAGAATTTTGGAAAAACGCCACACTTGAGTCTCACGATAACACGACAATAGCCATCAATTCCTCAATAAAGGGTAAACCAGTCAAAATTACACCACAATCCATTTCAGAGGTATTTGAACTCGATGATCTGCAAGGTAAAACTTCTTTCCTAAAATCGAGTATCAAACTGATTTTATTAAGAGGGGGTATGCTGAAGAAATCAAAAAGGACACCTTACAAAAAGGTAGTTTTCCTCCTGCAACAAGATTTTTATTCCATACCCTCTTGATGTGTGTTTCAAATAAAACCACTGCTTTTAATGATATACCATTGAAGATCCAATACCTGGGTTATGCTATTTTACATAAAGAAAATTTTAACTACTCCTAGGAGATCTTTGATGATTTGTTCAAAAATGTTACTAACAAATCATTTTTACTATTTCCAAGGTTCCTAAGCTTTTATTTTCAAAAGAAATTTGGAAAGGATGATGCTCATGTGCTCATCCAAGGTGAACCTTTTCAAATAAATGGCCTAACACCTGAAACATTTACAAGATTATCAAAACCTTCTAAAACAAAAGCAGGGGTTCTTGAGCAGACTTTAGCAGCTACCACTGCTCCTCAGGCACCTGCTGCTAAGCCCACTGCTCAAGGTGATCACAGCAGCAAAACAACTGCTGTGAAACCCACACCTAAATCCACCAAAAGACCAAGACAAAAGAAAACACAAAAGCCCCCCCAAACCTAAAACAAAGGCAACTCTGGAAGATGAGATCCCAGAGCAACTGCCAGTGACAACACAAAAGTCACTAGAAACCACTGCTGCTACTTCCTCACAGCAGATGGTAGAAAGATCTCAACCCATGCCTCAAACTCTCCTGCTTCTTCTCAAAAAGAACAGGTTGTAAGAATAGGGACACCACAATATGATGCTCTGGAATCACTTGCTTCCATCATCCACAGCCCACTGCCCGGGGCAAATTCGCTTTCTACACCCATACTCACTGCCACAATTCCCCCACAAACAAAACTTTTGTTGGATTCTCTTGATTTAAACCAGACACAAACCAGTCCTTCTCACTCACCTGTAAATGAGAATATACCCCAACAAGTGACTGGGTCTGATGTTTCAATCATTGCTAACCCACCAACAACACCTGAGGAGGTTACACTGCAGGATGTATAAGTACTTCCTGTCAGTAGTTCAAGTGAAGCAGTAACTACAGGTGTTGGATCCACTGATCTACACCTGGCCAGTTGTTTCATCAATCAGACTTCCTTGAAGGAAATTTCCTCTCCAGTAACTCTGATAACCACCGGTGTGTTTGTTCCAACCACTAGTACATTTAAAAGGTTATCAAGTGCTGAGGAAAGAAGTCCCCAGTACCGAGAACAAGGGGCATCATTGGATGACTTTTGGGAAAATTTTCCTAAGGCAACCACTGATACAACCACTGTTAGTGGGAAATCAGATGATCCCATTAAGTTGGGTGATGGTTTAATGTACCAAGAATTGACGACTAGAGTTGACAAACTGGATTCATCTGTTGCAGAAATCAAAGACATGCTGCAACAGTTGTTGAAAGTACAAAAGGTACCACCCACTGTTGCACCAACTCCAACAGCTGCTCCATCATCTGCTCCCACACCAAATGAGCTGTGGAGTTTGTTTCAACCTTTGCTACACCACCAAAGAGAATTAGCTGATCAGCAACATGAGATACAAGTTCAAAAGATCAGAAATCTCATGGAAGCAAGGTCTAAAGACACACAAGCTGATATAAAGGCAATCAAGGCCCATTTGCTGAATACCACTGGCACTGCTCCTCCCGCTATCATATTTGTGGATGAACCACCACCAGCTGATGCAAAAAGGGGGAGAAATTGAAGCAGTTTAAAAAGAAGGGATATGAAGATGGTTTGCACATTGAACCAGACAAGTCAAGTATGCTTGCATACATTCCCTTGCCAGATGGTACTAAAAAGATTGATGTAACCACAAATGCCATTGCTGATGCAAAAGCAAGGGTAAAAAGGGATATGGAGGCAAAGGATAAAGCAAGGTTTGATCAGGAGAAGAGAGTTTTTATGGAAATGAATGAGCAGGGTACTTCAGAACCAAAGGATGAAGAAAATCCTAAGGTCAAAAGAAAGCATCCCACTAGACAAGTGAGGCAACCCAAACACACACCATCTAGATCCACAAAACATACTCCCAAATCTCCTAAAAAGTCCACACATCAATCTCCAAAACCAACAGATGTTCAAACTCCTATTGTATCAACAACTGTTGGTACTTCAGTGGTTTCAACAGCTGTTACCCAAACAACTGCCACCACTTCAACACACACTACAACCACTGCTCCCACTTCAACCACTGCACCACCAAAAATTACCTCACCACCAAAAACATCATCATTACCACCTTCACCACCTGCTAAAAAGCAGAAGACAGTTGATGACACATCATCAGTTGTAATGACAACAGTGGTTGAAACACCAGTTGTTTCAACAGCTGTTAGTCAGCCAACTTCCACTTCAATCACCTCCACTCAAATCACCACTTCACAACCATCCAAAACACCACCAACCTCTCCTAAACCAAAAAGGAGAAGGATGATTTTAAAAGATGATGATTCTTCACCACCACCAACAACTTCACAACCTTTGTCACTTGTTACTATTCCAAACCCTGTTCCTCTCTCTTCAGCCCAAGTTCAAAAACCAAACACTGGCATCACTCCTGCAGGTGCTCAGTACCCTTTAGAGCTTATAGCAGTTAGAGAGGAAATCAAATCCTTCTACACTGAAGATGACCCTGCTAAAAGGAGTTTGCCATCTCTTGAAGGATATCCTAGGCCAAATAACATTGAAGAGTATATGAGGTTAAAGGCTTAACAAGCAGGGGATATCTCAAAAAGAAATTCACATGGTAAATCTGACAAGGAAATCCAAAGATAATATCAATATCTGTTAACTCAAGTTAGAACTTTGGAGCAGTTTGCAAAAAACCTTTGTCAGCAACTATCTGAAAGAGCAGATGAAACCTTGAGAAAAGACTATCTTGATAACATCATGGCTTACAAGAAATACAAAGGAGAAAGGTATATGTACAAAGAATGGACCATTCAAGAGCTTGAAAGTGAAACAGCCAGAATTCAAGACATGATTAAAAACAAGGTTAAACATACTCCTCCAGATTGGGCAAAACACAAGAAGAATGTACCAGATAAAGTGTTAGAGCTGAAGAGAATGAAAGAGGAACTTATTACTGCAGATTTTGGGTCAAGAAATCAGGTGACAAGGTGGAAAGAAGACAAAGTCAGGGCAAGTTACAAAAGGTTGGAAGAATTAAGAAAGAAAAATCCAAAAATTCCACAAAAGTCTGACTATCCTGAAGCAGAGGTTCCAACATGACCACAAAAACTGCAAGTCAGGAAAGCCACTGCTCCACCTGGTGCCATCCTTTATCAAAGAAGGAGACAAAAACAGACGGATGCAGAAACAGCATAGGATATAGCAGCAGGTGATGAAGTTATAAAAATGGTCCTCAAACAAATGATAGCCGACAACCCTGAACTTGCTCAAGCTCAAAGCACTGCTCAGCCAGTTATCACCAGGCCACCATCTCCCAACTCATCTGCAATAAAAACTCTCCCAAGAAACCAACTGGATTCTAAAATACTAAAGTGGAAAACTGACAAACAGTCCCACGTATTGACTCTGATCAAATCCAGTGGTGAAGTGAAGAAAATATCAAGGGAACAAGCACTGGGCCTGAGTGTTGAAGATTTGCAAGATCTCCTTGATCTTACATTGTGCATGGATGAGGATGATACAGATGCCCTGGACTTTGAGTTACAATTTAAAGGACAAATAAGGGAACTGTTGATGAGGCAATAAAGATTCACAATAATGAAGGGTTTTGGCATCATCTGTTCCAGGGGGAGATTGTTGGGATTGAACCCTATCAAAGGAACAGATGATTAAAGCCAAAACTGGATCAGAGCAGTGGATCCAAAATAAGCAGATGTTTGTATTTCATCCCCTCCTCTTGAAAGTGTTTCTAACAACTAATGGCCTGTATCCACTGTCCATATACAACTGCTGTTCTACAAACAACTGATCAAGTATAAAGACTGATGAAGACTAAAGCCCTAATGATCAATCTACTGTTATGGGTCAAGCACTGCTGAAGAAACAAAGTACTGCTGGAGTCACAACAGTGGAAGGAGAAAGCAATAGTTTAGTCTTTCCTTTTGTAATGTATTGTAATCAGTAGTTTGCTAAACAGTGCTTGTATTAGATCAGTAGTTTCAGGTTCTTAGGAGGTTAGATGTCACTTTCATGGTGACGTCAGCCAAGATGCTTCAGTGGTTTGCTCGTGCCTATAAATAGAACAGTACCCTGTACTGTTCTATCAGCTCTTTCACCACTTGTCTTCCTGTACGAGCAAATACTGTGAGCTCAGGCTGAGGGGTAGTTTGATATACATGCATGCATATTGTAATTGAAGTTTGAAATAAATTCAATCATTCGGTTCAATGTTAAACTTGTGTGTTAAAAGCATTTCTCCTGTTTGATTATGTGCAAAGTTTATATCCATCTTAATTCCGCTGCATTACTTGTTCATCTTCTTTATTCTTAAACAAAAACACAATAAAAAGAAACTCAGATCCTATCAGCACAACATCCACCTTTGGACACGACCCGTGTCTGTTGGACACGGCCCCATGTCAAGTCTTCTGTTCTTGCTATTTTGTGGTTTGGATGTGAATCAGGGCTTGGCGAGCTGCGGCAATTCCTTCTTCTTTGTATTTATGTTGGTTTTTGCTGTCTTTTTGCTCCTTTTGCACATTTAAGCTCTTTTGACCCTGAAAATTAAAAAGGAACAGAAAACCAAGCTTTTTCCAACATTAGTACTAAAAAAAGGTTGCTTTTACGCTGTGTGATGTGTGTAAAATGCAACATATAAATCACATCAATTAAGGCATAAAACTAACCCTTTTTAGTACTAATGTTGGAAAAAGTATGCTTTTGTCTTCCTTTTGTATTTTCAGGATTAAATGAGCTCAAATGAACAAAAGAAGCAAAAAGGCAGCTAAATCTAACATAAATACAAGAAAAGGAATAAACATGGCATGCCCGACCCCTAGACAACATCTTCCCAATAAAAAACAAGACATCAGAAGGCTGAACACGCCCCGTGCTCATTGTACACGGGAGCGTGCCGAAGTGTCTGCAGAAAAGGCAAAGTTGTAGAAGCTTCTATCACCCAACACGGGGGTGTGGTCAATGCTAAGATTCGCAGAATCCAAGCAAATCTTGATAGTACAGATACGCTTCTGCACACGGGGTCGTGCCCAGCAGACACGGGGGCGTGGTCTACTAATGCAGACAAACTGCATTTAATGAAGAAATAGAAGATGGATGGACACGGGGCCGTGCCCAATGGACACGGGGCTGTGCCTAGGCTTCTGTACAGGCTATAAATAGGGCTGCTTGGTTCACTTCAAAGGCATCCCTTGGCAAACCACCTCTCTCACACTTCACCCACCACCACCACCACCATCACAACCCACATCCACCACCATCATCCATCATCCATCATAGAGTGTGTGTAGTAGTCTCGGGATCCAAGATTGATTGTAAGAGTTCTTGACAATCAAAGGGCATGTTTGCCTAAGTCTCTTACATCACTTGGTGAAGACAAACATTTAGTGTAATACTTTTTATTTTTAATCTTTTCGCACCTTTTATTTGGTTATGTATTAATGACTTTAATAACTAGTTTCTTATGTTGAAGGTGAAACTTCCTTATCATTTGTCCGTGGTGTCTTGGCATTATTTTACTGTCTATATAAAATAAAAGATTTACACCATTCCTATCTCCACGGTCTATATGGAGATATGTTGGCTACCTGGTCGGGGGTTAAGGGAATGGTTTGGTAAGCGTCTTGCCTTGTTCAGCGTATAGATCCTGCAAGGACCTGGTTCAAGCTTAGTAGGACCTCCTTCAATACCCACTGGTATTGGATGGCGGGGGTTCAAATTTCTTGATCCCCTCATATGTAAACTACTATTAAAACATTAAGCCGGCTACTTAGGATTGTATCCTTGCTGACTCAAACTACTTAGCCGAGGGTAACGTCACCTTCAAAAGAGGGGCCTACCACATACGCATTCATAACTTAATTAATTATCTTTCAATAATCCAACCCTTTAGGATTGTATGCTTGCTGACTCAAACTACTGGGTTGAGGGTAACATCACCTTCAAAAGAGGGGTCTACTACTATAACTAAGATAATCTTTTAAAAAGTGCAAAAGTGCGGAAATAATCAAAGGTTACACTAAAGGCGAGTCGTATCCAAGTGATTCATCTTGTCTATCTGTTTTTATTTTTATTTTTATTTTCAGCATTTTTAGTTTTTATTTCCATGTTTAAACCTTTTTCTAAAATTTTGATTTGATTAGACGTTGAGGATAAACCGGTACTAAAAGCTCTTGTGTCCTTGGACGACCTCGGTATCTTACCAACGCTATACTACGCTCACGATGGGTGCACTTACCCATATGTGTGTTTAGTGTTAGTAAAATATCGTGTTTTATAAATTTAAAACTCGACTAAAGTGTAAAAAGGGCTAAATAAATATACATAAAAACCTATCACACAACACACGCATCAAGTTTTTGGCGCCGTTGCCGGGGACGCAAGGATTTTAAGAAAGCTTAAAATCGACGGCCTAATCAGTTTTTCAAAACGTTTTTAAAATGCGCGCACATTTTCTGCATTTTAGTTAGTTTTTGCATTTACAGTAGGTTGAACACGGGGCCGTGTTCACTGAACACGGGGCCGTGCTGCACATTTTTTTTTATAAAACACCCAGATACAGAGTCTGAACACGGGGTCGTGCTCACTGAACACGCCCCCGTGCTACACAAAACCAGTCACTTTTATTAAAACGCCCAGATACAGAACCTGAACATGGGCCGTGTCCATTGAACACGGGGCCATGTCCAGCCTCTGTTTCCATTTTTATTTTTGTTTTCTGGTCTCGAGACTCTGTTGTGGTATGCTGAGTGATTCTTATGGATCAATACTTAGGAGATTATAACTACACCTATGAGGAGGATGATTATAGGGAAGACTATTGCACCATTTGTGGTAACCCTCACTCGGTACAATATTGTGACCTCTTTACACCATCCACTTCATACACCAACTATGAGGAGCCCAGGTACGAGCCGTCAACTTCATATACATCTTATGAAGACCCAAGGTATGAAACTTCTCCCTCATACTCATATTTTGATGAGCCAAGGTATGAGCCTTCCTACTCATACTTCGAGGAAACAAGATATGAGCCTTCACCTCCATATAACTACTATGAGGAACCATGGCGTGAACAACCCATCTCATATGAGTATTATGAAGAACCAAGTTATGACCCTTATCCATCATATACTTACAATGAGGAACAATGGTGTGAACCATCTACCTCATATGAGTATCATGAGGAACCAAGGATCAAACATCCGGATTCAAGCTTTGAGGATCCTGATCCTTACTCTATCACCCACATAGCCGATAAGATAATAGAACACATTAAAACTATCGAAAGGTGCATAAAAGAATCTCGCGCAAGGGAAGAGGAGTCCCGCGCTAGGGAAGAATTAACTTGTAATAAAGAAGAGATAGTTGAAAATGTAAAAATGGAAGAACAAGTAAGTGAAAAACCGACACATGAGTTAAACAACGAAAAAGGTGAGTCCGATAACGTTAAAATTCAAGAAGGGTCTAATTTTCAAGAAATTAATCTCTTATCACCTTCTTTCGAAAATTATTGTTTAGTACCTACTCATGCTAAGTTTTCAAAAGAGTTCAACACTAACACTAAAATTGACGAAACGGTAAGCATTAAGTTAATAAATGATCTAACTACGCTAGTAAAAGAAGACCCATTTGAAATTAACATTACACCGGTTCTATGTTTTTTTTAAAAAATTCCTTTATTAGTAATATCACAATTGATAAAGATCTTTGTGTTAATATAATGCCAAACTACATTTTCGAAAAATTAAGTATTGGTGATTTCTCTCCACTTCAAATACCCATTTTTCTATCTAATCGGAAAATAATTAAATCAATGGGGATAGTTGAAGATGTGTTAGTCCAAACAAAGCACACGGTGGTTCCAACCGCCTTTGTCATCCTTGATGACGCTCCACTTGTGTTGGGACAACCTTTTGTGAAAACCCACAAAGCGTTGATTAATCGGAAGAAAAACAACTTACCCATTCAATTAGGGGCCTTCAAAAGGTGTGTCGATCTTGAACGATCAATGAAATATCCAATCGGCAATGACGACCCCCTAATTGAAGATGAGCCAGAGATAAGGAGGGTCTAGCCAAGGACCCTTATAAACTTGGCACACCACGGAGGCATTCCGCGGAACTATCCTTAGTTTTAGATTAGTTTAACTTTTATGTTTTCTAGTTTAGTTTTAATTTTCAGGAATAAAGCACACTCGAAATGGTGAAGGTTACTAAGGGAAACTTGAACCCACACCCCATGCACAAAAACATAGCCTCCCGACAATTTTTCTTCATTACAGCAAGTTCAGCACGGGGCCTTGCTCAACCCAACACGCCCCCGTGCCCGAGGATCTGCAGAAAATACCCAGTTCAGGTAACGGGACACGGGGCCGTGCTCATTGAACACGCCCCCGTGCCCAGCCTTCTGTTTACTTTTGGTACTGGCAGTCTGACCACGGGGCCGTGCTCAGCCTAACACACCCCGTGTTCAGCTACTCAGTAACATAAAATCTTGTTTTTAATCCATTTTTACACATTTTAATCAACCGAAAAACTTATTTTTGGGACACATTGAGGACAATGTGTAATTTAAGTGTAGGGGGGGGGGGGGAATGCTAAAACCTTGAATTTTGCATGTTCTAATTACAAGCCTTACACAAAACTCTATTGGAACCACTAAACACCCCAAATTTTTTCAAAAACTTTACATTTTTTTTGTTGGTGCATATGTCTGTTGACTTCGTCTTGTATCGAGTCTTGTAAATAGAATGATTGATCAGGGCATGAAATACGAGAAAAACGAGAAATATATAGGTTGTGGCCATTTCGCACGAAATGGACATGTCCATTTCGCACGAAATGGAACTGGCCAACTCCTGTGAGTCCATTCCACACGAAATGGGTTTGCCTATATATAGTGTGCTTGGTCATTTCATTTGTAACTTTGTGATTCCGGTGCCGAGGTGCTGCCGAAGAGCTCCAGCCTGTAAAACATTGAGAAATCAATACAAGAGACATATTAAATTGAATCTAGTGCAATACAAGTTGAACGAAGACTAATTCACTGAATTCTGCCTCTGATTTAGTTTGAGATCTCTTCTGAACGACTCGTTTTGGTCGTGCAAACGATCCTACATGTGGTATCAGAGCTCAGGAGGAAGTGCGCTTACCGATTCAGCTCGATTGCACTGAAATTTTTGATTTCTACTCATTCTTCTTCACATTTTTCAAAAGTAACTGAGATTTTACGGTTAAAATGGGCTAATTTTCACATATAACGTGCGAAACACTGTTTTAACAAACTCTTGAAAGAATCAGACCTATAATCGACCTAAATCTTGATCAATTGTGCCAAAATCCTACCCGATCGTGTGACGTCATCATCATTTCGTACGAAATGGGCCATTTCGTGTGAAACAGACCCTCATTTCGCACGAATTGGACATATTGGACCTCATTTCGCACGAATTGGACATATTGGACCTTATTTCGCACGAATTGGACACTAAGTCATCCATTTCGCTTGAACTGTAAAGTGCCAATTCGTTTGAAAATCAGGATCAGGTCGTATAGATTTGAAGCAGTTTGTTTGAATTGTGTTCAATTCGTTTGAAGGTTTGAATCAATTTGCACGGGTTGTATAAACATCACATCAGGTTGTTTGAAGTGTGGTTAAAATGTTTGACGAAATGGAAAACGATAATCTTGAAAGTTTAAATAATTGGTTTGACAGGTATTGGGATAGTAGGTATAAAGATGTGAAAGAGAATGTTTGGATTAAAAGACTTAAATGTTTTTTTATGTAAGAAAGATGAAAAGTTGGATGAATTGGAAAACCGGTATGAAAGCTTAATTGACAATTTAAAAACGTACGAGATAAGAATGTCAAATGCTGAAAAGATATCAAAGTTTGCAGATGCGTTACCTTCAGAATGGGATGAATTTTTGATTAAACTGAAAAAGGATTCTAGATTCTCCAATTCTATCCAAATGAATTCATCAGTAAGCTTAAAACACACAATTATGAAAATAATAAGAAAAAGAAAGATTTGATAAATGAAATAGAAAAGAACTTAGATATAATAAGTTTGGATGTGATTCTTGAAATGAGAAGAAGAGTCAATATGTGTCTTGTAGCAAAAAATGTTATGAAATATGATATTAAGAGGGGTTGTTATATAGGTGAAAATTTTTTGTGCAGGTACATACAAGACAGAGACAGAGGTAATTTCAAAGAATGAAGAATCCGAGAAAAATGAAACTTCAAGATCTGAACTTGTGTGCTCAAAATGTGATGAATCTAGAGCAGATAATGTCAAACTCCTGAAAGATGTAGAGAGTTTGACATTGGAAAACAAAAATTTAAAAGAAAAAGAAACAGAATTTCAAAGTCAAATAAAAGTTTTAGAAAATGAAAAATCTGTTTTAGATAAAAATAAAATTGAAAATGAAAAGGCAATAAATTCTCATCTTGAGAAAATCACTCAACTTGAAAATGAAGTTGAGAGTGCTAAAAATAAAATGTGACAACCGGTGATTTACGACTCTTAATTACGTGATTAACAGGGGATTAACGCGATAATAAATAGTGTTTACACTGCAAATTAACTTATCGTGTGATAAGACAAGGGTACACAAAATTCATTTCATATTCCGGTGTAACTCCTAACGGTCCTTTCAACATCGATCGAATGTTTTGCGATATTCATTGCTTCTTCGTCTTCGATCGAAAACATTATTTCTTTGATGTTCAAATTTCATTTGAAAATCCTATGATGTTGTTAGAAACAAATTTTCATATTTACTTCATTGCGCTTTCAATTGACTTCAAACACGGTGAATTTGTTTGATCACCGCTATTATAGAACTATTTAAATCACTACGACACCTTTTGGTGTCAGTACAAACTTGTAGCTTGGGCTAATCATGATTGAGCGTTTCCTGCAAAATACAGGTGATACTTGTTCGATCACCCCGATTATTGAATTGTTTCATTCATGGAGACACCTTGTGGCGTCGGTATAACTTGCAGCGTTTCATGCAAACTAGTACATTTGAGATTGTTGATTCTAAGTTCATCCAGTGGATGTTATTGCTTCTAGAACTCGTTTACTTATTGGGAACGTTCATATGGAATTCGATTGGTCGAAGTTCCTGTTCATTGTTGGATCCCTGTTAACTTAGTCACATTAGTGACTGTACCTATACGTCTTGTTTCCTTTGACATCAATTTTTGAAACACATTCCTTTTAAACCGTTGGGTTCTTGTTGTTGAGGAATGTCATTAAATTCACATGATTCGGATAAGTCTTGTTTCGATTGCGCGGTCATTCACTTTGTTATTATTCGGACTTACCTGCGAACAACACAATTCTGAGGAGATAACATAGTCTAAATTTCGAGGATGAAATTTATGTAACAGGGGAGAATGTGACAACCGGTGATTTACGGCTCTTAATTACATGATTAACAGGGGATTAACGCGATAATAAATAGTGTTTACAGCGCAAATTAACTTAATTAGGCCCTTGGAGAGCCCAGGAACGTTTATTTGATTATACAGTGCGCGTGTGGTGATTTACGGGAAATCTGCTGAATATCAAGCGACAACGAAATGAAACTGTTAGGATCTGAGGCTCTCATGATAGTGTTTGTTTGTTTAAAATGATCAATCAATGAGTATGAAAACATGTTAGGTGCAGCGGAAGTGAAAACAAACTTTGTAAACACAATCAAAGGAGAAAATAGTTTGATAAACAATTGCTTTACATAGAGTCAAAAGATTACAAATCAAAGCAAAAGATTACAGATATGCTTACAAACTATACTCCCCCTCAGCCTGATACCCCAAGGATGGTTGCACACAAGATGAAAGGATTAGACATGAGGAGAAGAACCCGCTCAGTCAAAATTAAATGTAACAGTACAGGGTACTGTTACATTTATAGGCAAACCAAACCACTGAGGTATCTCAGCTGACGTCACCATGAAAGCGACGTCTAACAGCCTAACAACCTGTATCTACTGACTTTACACAAACACTGATGTCTAACAACTGATTGTAAATAAAATACAAAACATGAGGAAACAACTGCTTCTCGTTCCACTGTTGTAGCCTAAGCACTGATGCTCAACAACAACATCAGTGCTTTCTTCAAAGGTGATCAGTCCTTGAATGAGCAGTGTTTGTGTCTTCAGCAGCACTTAAGAGACAGCAGTAGATAGAGCACCAGAGTTTGTCTTTAGCAGTCTTTAGGATTACATCAGCAGTTGAAAAGGGCATCAGCAGTTGATTATGAGCAGCAAATAGAGACCATCAGATGTTATAACTCACTTTCAAGGGGAGAGCAAAGTGTAAACTACTGTTTATTGTGAATCCTCTGTTGTGACCTGGTTTTGGCTTTACATTATCTGTTCCTTTGTTAGGGTTCAATCCCAACAATCTCCCCCTGGAACAGATAATGCCAAAACCTTTCATTATTCAGGACCTTTATTACTCATCAATAGTGCCTTAGCTTGTTCTTTGAATTTAGCTTCAAATACCTTTGCACTCTGGTCATCTTCATCCCTGCACAGTGTAAGCTCAAGGAGATCCTGCAAATCTTGAACACTAAGGCCTAGTGCTTCTTTCCTTGATATATGCTTCACATCGCCATTGGCTCTGACCAAGGTCAATACGTGAGTCTTTTGATCAGACATCCACTTTAGTATTTTTAAGCCAAGTGGGTTTCTTGGGAGAGACTTATTTGAAGATGAGTTGAGAGATAATGGCCTTGAAAACAACTGCAGACTTTCAGACATTCTTTTGAAAGCTTCTTCAAAGACTTTGTTAGCTGCAGCTATATCTTCTGCAGTTTCTTGTTCAATAAGTTCTTGTCGTTCAGCTTCTGTCTTGTCTTTAGCAGTGTTTGGAGACGCAGGTTTGTTTAATGCCTTAAAAAGGCTTTGAAGCTTTGTTGAAGTATCTTCTTTTAGACCCATTTTTGTGATGGTATCTTTGAAGTACTCTGCTTCCTTTTCCATTACCTCTTCTTCAGTCAGCTGTTCTCCCTCTTCTTGGTTTGTTACAAAAGTAGACCGGAACAGTGTGTCGAGGTTTCCCATCTTCTGTTCAAGCTTCATCATTTGTTCTTGCTTTTTAGAAGTGCCTGAAACAGTGATCTTTCTTTTCTTTAGCCTTTCATAGGCTTCATCAGTCTGCTGTTTAGACCATTTTGATATGGCTTCAGCAGTATCCATTTTCGCATCCACCAGCTCCTTTCTCTTTCTCTTATATTCAGCAGTTAAGTCAGTAATGAGCTTTTCATATTTTCTCCAGTTAGGAGCATTCCTCTTCTTCGTAGGATCATTCTTAATCCTTTTAATCCTTTCTGCCTCACGCTTAAGAGCTACTACTGGCCATTCTCTGAACTGTTGTTCTTCAGCAGGATATAATTTCTCTTTCATGATGTAGGCTAGATATTGTTTTCTTAACTCTTTCTTTTGATCAGCCTTTTCTTTGTTTAGGTCTTGTGCAAACCCTTCTATCTGCTTTACTTTTGTGAAGTAGAACTCCAGTTTTTTAGCAATGCCATCTTCGCTTAACTTTTCTTTTTCACTATCAACCTTGCCTTTTACATTGGCCTGCTTTGCCTTGAGTTTTAGGTAATCATCCATATCCTCTGGTGGCATGTAGCCTATGAGTGAGGAGAATCTTCTTTTTAAAGGATCCTCTTCTGTATAGAATTGCCTCATCTCATTTTTGATAGCTTCAAGTTCCAGTGGATTTTGTTCAGCATTAGGATCATATGTACCCTCATCAGCAGGTATTGGTTTTCTTATTCTGTTGAAAAGCCTTGGTTGTGAAGTAGAAGGGGTGAAAGCAGTGGTGGATGACTGACTAACAACTGTTGAGACAACTGGTGTCTCAACATCTGTTGTCATTACAACTGCTGATATGTCAGCAATTGTCTTCTGCTTTTGAGCAGGGGATGGAAGTGGTGATGTTGGTGGTAATGGTGGTGAATCATCATCTGTTATGAGATTTCTTCTTCTTTTTAATGAAGAAGGAGCAGATGATGTTTTGTGTGGATCAGTGGTGGTAGATTGGATAGCAGTGGTTTGTGGCAGTGATTGACTGACAGTGGTTGAAACAACTTGTGTTTCAATCATTGTTGTCATTACAACAGATGTTGTAACATCTGTTGTCTTCTGTTTTATGACAGGAGGCAGTGGTGATGGTATGATTGTAGTTGATGATGGTGGAGCAGTAGTTGTAGTGGTGTGTGGTAGAGTGGTGTGTGTGTTGATGAAATGTCAGCTGTTTGGCTACAGACAACAGTTTTTGTAACTGCTGCTGCAACAGTTTTTGTACCTGCTGCTGTATCAGCTGTTTGGCTAACAGGTTTTGAGACCTGTTTTTCTTTTTCTTTTTCTTTTTCTTTTTCCGGCTCAATGTAGAGACCATGCTCTATTCCCTTCGTATTCATTTTTCTCAACAGCTTGATATTCTCCCCCTTTTTGGCATTATCTGAAGGGGGGTTATCAAGGAATGATATGGAGGAAGGAGCTTTGCCAGAGACACTTTGAATGCTTGCCTTTATGGCCTTGATATCTGCTTGAGTATCCTTGAACCTTGATTCCATCATGTTTGACAGCATTTGTACTTGAATAGCATGCTTTTGATCAGCCATTTTTGTTTTTGATTGTATTTTTGTTTGAAATTAAGATGGAGATGAAAGAGTTGTGCAGCGGAAATAAGATGAAAGCAAACTTTGCATACAATCAAACGAGAGTAATACTTTTATCAAACATCTTTTCACAAAGAATCGAAAGATTGAATTTGTTTCAACAACGATTACAATGATTGATGAATGAATGCAAACTCCCCCTCAGCCAGAGCTCAGTAGTTTGTTCGTGCAAAGAAGACGATGTGGTGAAAGAGCTAATAGAACAGTACAAAGTACTGAACTATTTATAGGCACTTGCAAACCACTGAGCATCATAGCTGACGTCACCATGAAAGTGACATCTAACCTCCTAACAAACTCTAACCTCTGATCTATAAACACTGATGTACTAAACTACTGCTATTACATTACATTATATAAAAGACACTTAAACAGCTGCTGCATCCTTCCACTGCTGTGAACCCAGCAGTGCTTGTCTGGATCAGCAGTACTTGACTCAAGGCGGTAGATTGAGTCAGCAGAGCTTTGGTCTTCTATCAGTCTTTAACACTTGGCAGTAGATGTAAGTCAGCAGTTGTGGATCAGCACTTGGTAAGATCAGTAGATAGGAGATCAGCAGATACAAAGCCACTTTCAAGGGGAGAGATTTGCATGAACTAATCTGTAAACGTCTGCTTATTCTGGATCCACTGCTCTGATCCAGTTTTGGCTTTAATTATCTGTTCCTCTGATAGGGTTCAATCCCAACAATCTCCCCCTGGAACAGATAATGCCAAAACTCTTCATTATTTGTGGAAATCTTTATTGCCTCAACAACAGCTCCCTTATCTGACCTTTAAATTGTAATTCAAAGTCTAGGGCATCTGTATCTTCATCATCCCTGCTGAGTGGAAGATCAAGGAGATCCTGCAAATCTTCAAGACTCAGGCCAAGAGCTTGTTCCCTTGATATTTTCTCCACTCCTCCACCAGACCTGAGCAAAGTCAATACGCAGGTCTGTTTGTCAGTTTCCCACTTTTGTATTTTTGAGCCTGGTGGGTTTCTTGGGAGATGTTTATTTGCAGAAGTATTTGGAGAGGCTGGCCTATTCATGACTGGCTGAGCAGTACTTGCAGTTTGATCCAAACCAAGAGTTTCCATGATCATTTTCTTTATACCCTCTTTTCCTAGGTCTTCACCTTCCATTAACTCTTTGATGGTTTCAGCAATCAGCTGTTTGTGTGGCCTTCTTTTGTAGATGGCAGCACCAACTGGAGCTGTGGATCTCCTGATTTGCAGCTTTGATGGTCTTTTTGAAACCGCTGCTTCAGGATAGTCAGGCTTTTGCGGAACTGTGGGATCTTTCTTTCTTAATTGTTCCAACTTTTTGTAAGTAGCCCTGACCACATCTTCTTTCCATCTAGCAACTTGTCTTTTGTTACCATAATCAGCTGCTACCAGTTCCTCTTTCATTCTCTTCAGCTCTTCCTGTTTGTCAGGTACATTCTTTCTAAACTTTGCCCAGTTAGGAGGAGTGTGAGTGACCTTCCTTTTTATCATGTCTTGAATTCTTGCAGCTTCATCTTCAAGCTCAGGAACAGTCCACTCTTTGTACATATATCTCTCTCCTTTGTACTTTTTGTGAGCCATAATGCTTTCAATGTAGTCTTTCTTCAGAGATTCAGCTGCTCTTTCAGAAATTTGTTGACTAACATTTTTTGCAAATTGCTCTAGGGATCTGACTTGTGTGAGCAGATATTGATAATTTCTTGAAATTTCTTTGTCAGACTTCCCTTGTGTGTTTCTTCTTGAAATATCCTCTGCTTGCTTGGCTTTGATTTCCAAGTATTCATCAACATTTTTAGGCCAAGGATATCCCTTTATTGATGGCAACCTCCTTTTGGCAGGGCCATCCTCATAGTAGAAGGATTTTATTTCATCTCTAACAGCTGCTAGTTCAAGAGGAAATTGAACACCTGCAGGAGGTAAGGGCTTGTACATTGGAACTGAAGATAGAGGAACAGGTTTTGGTATTGTGACAAGAGCTAAAGATTTTGAAGATGTTTGTGGTGGTGATGTGTCATCATCTTTTAAAATTAGCCTTCTCCTTTTTGGTTTAGGAGAGACTGATGATATTTTGGATGGAACAGTGGTGGCAGATGTTGTGGCAGTGGATTGTGATTGACTAACAGCTGTTGAAATAACTGGTGTTTCAACCACTGTTGTCATTACAACAGATGTTATAACATCTGCTGTCTTCTGCTGTGTGTCAGCAGGTGTTGTTTTTGGTGGTGATGATGGTAAAGCAATGGATGTTGTGTATGTTGAAGTGGTGTGTGTTGATGGAACAACTGTTTGGCAAGCAGTAGTTTTTGTAACTCCTGTTGCATCAGCTGTTTTGTATGGTGGTTTTTGAGCAGACTTTGAACGTCTGATAGGAATGGATTTGGGTTGCCTTACTTTTCTAGTAGGCCTCTTCTTTTTCTCAACAGGATTTTCATGATCCCTTGACCCAGAAGTACCCTGATCTGGATGATCCATTCTGTCCACCCTAGCTTTCCTTTTGGCCTCTCTATCTCTTTTTACACTTGCAACTGCTTCTGCTAGTGCATTTGTTGTCACATCAATCTTCTTGCTGCCATCTGGCAAAGGGATCTTTTTGGTCATGTTTGAATTCTCTGGTTCAAGATAAAGACCATCTTCTATACCCTTCTTTTTCCACTCCTTAATTTTCTCCCCCTTTTTGGCATTATCTTCTGGGAGGTCATAAATGAAGCGTACTTTTGGAGGAGCAGTGCCAGTGGTGTGCAAGATCTGAGTTTTGAGAGCCTTTAAGTCAGCCTGAGTGTTCTTGAATCTTGACTCCATTGTATTTCTCAGCTGTTGTACATGTTTTTCATGTTGCTGATCTGCTAATTGAGCTTGTTGTTGGAGAAAAGATTGAAATAGATTCCAGAGCTCATTTGTAGCAGGTGCCCTTTATGGAGCAGATGCTTGAGGTGGAACAGTAGTTGATTGTACCTTCTGAACTTGTAACACCTGTTGTAGCATATCTTTGAGTTCTGCAACAGAGTTATCAAGCTTTGCAATACGATCCGTCAATTTCTGGTACTTTAAACCATCACCCAAGTTAATGGGATCATCTGATTTCCCACTAGCAGTGGTTTTATCAGTGGTAGATGTAGGGAATATACTCCAAACATTAACCACTGATGCCCCTTTTTCTTGGTACTGGGGTCTTCTTCCTTCAACACTTGACAACCTTTTGATGTTGCCAGTAGGATAAATAAATCCACTGGTGGTTGGCAGAGGTGCTATAAAAGGAATTGCCTCCAAGGAAGTCTTATGAATGTAACCATTGTCCAAATGTAACCCAGTGGGTGTAACAGTTGTAGTGGCTGCTTCACTTGGATTACCACCAAGAGTTACTTGTAACTCAAGGGGTGTAACCTCCTCAGGTTGTGTTGGTGGGTTAGCAAAGATTGATACATCAGACCCAGTCAGTTGGTGAGGTATATTCTCATTAATAGGTGATTGAGAAGGACTGGATAATGCCTGGTTCAAACCAATTGCATCCAACAGTGGTTTTATTGGTGAGGGAATTGTGGATGTGATGGTTGGTGTAGAAATAGGATGTGTCCCGGGCATTGGACTGTGGATGATAGAAACGAGTGTTTCCAGAGCATCATGATGTGGAGGCCCTATTTGTACAACCTGTTCTTTTTATGAAGAAGCAGGAGGAGTTTCAGCTATGGGTGGAGATATTTGTACCAACTGCTGTGAGGAAGTAGCAGCAGTGGTTTCTTGTGACTTTTGTGTTGTCACTGGCAGGAGCTCTGGTATCTCATCCTCCAGAGATGCCTTTTTGATGGGTTTGGGGGGTTTTTGTGTTTTTCTTTTTGTTGGCTTTTTGGTGATTTTAGGTGTGGGTTTCAAAACAGTTGTGCTGCTGCTTTGATCACCTTGAGCAGTGGGCTCAGCAGCAGATACCTGAGGAGCAGTTGTAACTGCTAAAATCTGCTCAGGCATCTCTGCTTGTGTTTTGCAAGGTGCTAACATCCTTGAAAAAGTTTCAGTAGTTAAACTGTTTATTTGAGTAGGATCACCCTGGTTTATTACAGCTAAATCATCCTTACTGAATTTCTTTGAAAAATAGTAACTTAAAAACCTTGGAAACAGTAAGAATGATTTTGTTTCAACATTATTAACCAAATCTTTAAAAATTTCCCGAGAATAGTTAAAATTTTCTCCTTGAAGAATAGCATATCCCAGATTTTGAATCTTTAAAGGGATTTCATTAAAAGAAGTGGTTTTGTTTGAAACACATAGTAGGAGGGTATGAAATAAAAATCTGGTTGCAGAAGGAAAATAACCTTTTTCTAAGGTAATTTTCTTCATCATTGTGGCTTCATACCCTCTCTCAATGAAGTCAATTTTTAACTCGTTTTTAGTGAAAGAAATTTTACCTTCCTGATCACCGAGTTGAAAGACCTCTGAAATGGAATGTGGCGTGATTTGGACAGCTTTACCCTTTATAGAAGAGTTTATGGTGGTTGCAGTGTCGCCTTGTTTTTCAAGGGTTGCATTTTTCCAGAACTCCCTTTGGGTCGCCAAATAGATTGGTGCATCGGCAATGAACAAAGTTTTGTACTTTGATTTTGCCATGATGTCAATGATGGAATCGAACACGTTGGTGGTTCCTGGTTTTGTGAGAAGACCCAGGAGATTGTGAGATGGTTTATGTGGAATTTCAGTGGAAATTGCCTTTTGGGAGGCTGTGTTCGATGATGAGTTGGATGAGGGTTTTGAAGATTTCTTTGATTTTGTCATTTTGAGGATGATTGATCGAAGAAATTTGTGAAGAAATGTGAAGAAAAACTGCTTTGAGAAGAGAATTTTTAAGAATTCAATTCGACAGTAAAACCCTGTTTTGGTGGTGAGTGGGGGATTTTATAGGGAAGAAAGTGAATGCTGAGGTGGCAGCCGTTACAAAAGGTCTGACCAATATGTACTGTCCACGTGACAACCCCTGTTGAAAGTGAAGGACAGTACTTTTGTGAAAGTGACTGATGAAGGCAGTGGAATGAAAGCAGTGGGTGATTTTTACTATCAGTGGATAGCATATCAGTGGATAAGACACTGCTTTTGAACAACAAAGTTTATCAAATGAGAGAGCAGGGGTTGACTTTCAGCAGTGGACAGACTTTTGAAGTAGAGCAGACTTTTGAACAAACAGTGGTTAATGGCAGACTTTTAAGGACTTAATGAAAAATCTCATTTTTAACTATTTTTAAGGATGGAGTTTTGATTTTCTGAAAACATTTTGTTGCTTTTATTCATAGAAAAACAAGATGTTGCTTGTTATTCCATGTTCAGCATCCCAATCCTAGAGACCAAGCTTTCAAAAGTGGCTGTATCAAGTGCTTTTGTGAGCACATCAGCCAGCTGGTCTTTAGTTGGGACATGATGCAGAGAAATCAAACCTTTTTCATAGCAGTCCCTCACAAAGTGATGTCTGATGTCGATATGTTTGGTGGTTGAGTGGGAAACTGGATTTTTGATGATATTTTCTGCTGCCTGACTGTCCAACATGAGTGGTGTCTTTAAGGCAGTGATACCAAAATCCAGCAACTGATTTTGAAGCCACAGGAGTTGGGCTGTACAGCTTGCAGCAGCAATGTATTCAGCTTCAGCAGTGGATGTTGAAACAGCTGCTTGCTTTTTGCTTTGCCATGAAACTAAGCAATCACCTAGAAACTGGCACCCTCCTGATGTGGACTTCCTTGTGGTGTGACATCCAGCAAAGTCACTGTCTGAGAAACCTGAAAGCTTGATGTTCCCATTAGCTGGATACCAGATACCAAGTGTGGGAGCACCTTTTATGTATCTGAAGATCCTTTTTACAGCAATGAGATTTGATTTTCTGGGAGCTAATTGACTTCTTGCACAGACACATGTTGCAAACATGATGTCTGGTCTAGATGCAGTTAGGTACAATAAAGACCCAATCATGCTTCTATAAAGTGTTTGGTCAATCAGCTCATCTTTTTCATCAGACATGACCAGCTTATTTGTTGCCATGGGTGTGCTGCATGGTTTACAATCATTCATATCAAATTTGGTTAAAAGTTCTTTAGCATATTTGCTTTGATGAATGAAAGTTCCATTTTGCAATTGCTGTACTTGGAGACCAAGAAAGCATTGCAGCTCACCCATAGCACTCATTTCAAACTCAGCTGTCATGAGTTCTCTAAACTCTTCACACATTAAGTTACATGTGCTTCCAAAAATAATGTCATCCACATAAATCTGGACAATCATTAAATCCTTCCCTCTCCATTTTAAAAATAATGTCTTATCAATGGTACCTCTTTTGAAACCATTTGAGAGTAGGAAGTTGGAAAGAGTTTCATACCAGGCCCTTGGTGCTTGTTTCAAGCCATACAAGGCTTTGTTTAGCCTGTAGACATGATCTGGATAAAATGGATCCTCAAAACCTGGAGGTTGACAGACATACACCTCTTCTTGAATTGTACCATAGAGGAAAGCACTTTTGATATCCATTTGAAACACCTTCATATTGTGGTTGACAGCAAAGGCCAGGAACAGTCTAATTGCTTCTAATCTTGCAACAGGGGCAAATGTTTCATCATAATCAATCCCCTCTTCCTGTCTGTAACCTTGAACCACAAGCCTGGCTTTATTCTTGACAACAATACCCCTTTCATCAGTTTTGTTCTTGAAGACCCACTTTGTGCCAATGGGACTAACCTCTTCTGGCAGTGGTACAAGCTCCCATACTTGTTGTCTTTTAAACTGTTGGAGCTCCTCTTGCATGGCTTCTACCCAACTGTTGTCTTTCAGTGCCTCTTGGTACTTGACTGGCTGATGGAGTGATAGAAAACCAGCAAAAAGACAAATGTTTTGGGTTTGGCTTCTTGTGAGCACCCCTTCATTTATGTTGCCAATGATTTGATCAGGTGGATGAGATCTCAAGAAGATTAAATCTCCTTGGTATGGTATGATGGCATTGGTTGGTGAAGGCTGCAAATGTGTATCATCTGAGCTAACCACTGCTGGGGATTTTGATGATCCGGCAGTGGTTTCAAAAGGTGGTGGTATAGGAGGTAATGAAGTGGACAACTGCTGACTTTTATCCACTGTTTGAGGACTTTTGTCAGCAGTGTTTGAGGATGTGGAAGCAGTGGTTGATGGGCTACTTTGGTCAACAACTGTTGAGGTAGCAGTGGTTGAGCTTTGACAACTGTTTTGAACAGCTGGTGCTTTTCCCTTTGTGGCAGACCTTTGAGGGATGATGATTTCATACCCATAGTCTGGTGTTGTATCCTCTGATGGACCTGCACTGTTAGTCTTGACAGCAGTATTTTCAAAAGTGAATTTTTCAAGATCAAACAGATCTGCAGGATTTGCTGGGATTTTCATTGATGAAAGTTCATTGAACTTAACATTCAAAGTCTCCTCCACTGCCTTGGTCCGTGTATTGAACACTTTGTAGGCCTTGGCAGTGGTTGAGTATCCCAGATGATAACCACAATCAATTTTGGATGCAAATTTTGAAATGGAATCTTTTAAGTTCAAAATAAAACATGGGCAGCCAAACACTTTGAAATATGAGATCAGTGGTTTAATTTTATACCGAATTTCATAGGCAGTCTTTTTGTGCCTAGGGTTTATTAAAACTCTGTTCTAAACATAGCAAGCAGTGTTTACTGCCTCTGCCCAGAATGTTAATGGCAAACCTGAATCTGCAAGCATGGTTCTGGCAGCCTCAATCAGAGTTCTGTTCTTCCTTTCCACTACCCCATTCTGCTCTGGTGTTCTTGGGATGCTGTACTGCCTTACAATCCCTTTCTTCACACAGAAGGCATCCAACTCCCTATTTTTTAATTCTGTGCCATTGTCACTCCTGAAGCTTTTCACTGGAAGGTCAAATTGCTTTTCAACCTGTATTACAAAGTCTTGCAAAATGCCTGCAGTTTCATCTTTTGAGTGCAAAAAGAAAGTCCATGTGAACCTAGAAAAGTCATCAACAATAACCAAACAATATCTTTTCTTTTTAAGGCTCATGACTTGAACTGGGCCAAACAAATCCATGTGTAGCATTTGCAAACACTGGGTTGTTTTGGACTCTTCAATGGACTTATAAGAACTTTTATGCTGTTTTCCTTTTAAACAGGAAATGCAATGTTCAGGACATGAAAACAATTTTTGTGGTAGGCCTCTCACCAAACCATTTTTTGAAATTTCTGTGATTGTCTTAAGATTTGTGTGTCCCAGCCTTCTGTGCCAAAGTTCTGTCTCTTTGTTAGAGGCAGCTGAGAACAGACATGCATCAGCTCTGGGACACTCTTTTGACATGTCAACAACATAAACATTGCCACTTCTTTGAGCAACAAGTTTAGTTTGACCAGTTTTGATTATTGCTTCAATCTTTTTGACCATTTCTGGTCCAACAATCCTACAACAGTCTTTTGTGAAGAATGACCCAAATCCCTTGTCACTCATTTGGGATACACTCAGAAGGTTGAATTTTAGAGTCTTTGAGGAGGGCTTTACATCCTGTCATGTGCCTGGAGCCTCCACTATCTACATACCAAAGACTATCAAAGCATGCAGAAGCTCCCTGCACATGAAGTAAAAGGATTAGTTCATTAAGGTCTCCAAAGCCAGCAGGGCTTTGGATGGGGTCTCAACAGTGTCTGGGATGGATGCAGAATGATGGACAGTGGTTAGGTCAGAGGTTTGAACTGTTTTAGGACAGTGTTTCTCTAACCACTGTTGTGGGTCCTGACCAATCATTTGCTGGTAACCAAAAGGATGCCTGTTCACTTTGGGTTTAGAGGGCCTTTTGTAGGCCTCATAAACGTGTGGAATCCTTTGGTAAGACTGTTTATCCTTGCCTTTCCTGAATTGATTAGCAGGGGGTGCATCAGTAACCTGAACATCTCTTTTGACAGATGTTTGGTTCAGCTGTTTTGTAACAGCTGTTTGTACTGGCACAAACAGTGGTTGTTTCTTGGTGAATTTGACAGATGTTGATGGCGATGATGGACTCAAGGATGTTTTAGCAATGTACTCATTCTTTTTCACATCAAAGTTTTTGAGGTACACACATGCTTGAGTTTTGTGGTTTGTTTTACCACAGACAATGCAGCTTTCTGCTGAAACAATGACACTTGTTTTGTTTAGATCATAAGCTTTTAAGTGGAAACAGTCTTTTGTTAGATGATTCCTTTTCTCACAGAATTCACAAAACAAGTTATCAATTTTTTCTTTCTTCTTTCTCTTTTCAGATTCCTTTGCAGCAGAGGTTTTAACCACTGCTGGGATATCTTTGAGAGGTATGACTTTAGCTTTTGGAGCTTTAGCACCATCAATTAATGTAAAGTCCATTGGCTTGAAATTTTCAAGAATATCACACTCATCAGACCATTTTGGTTTAAACTGATGATCTTCAAGCTCCTTGAAAGTGGAGGATCCCATTGGTCTGTTAAGTGTGATTTTGTTACCAAGTTTGTCAGTGATTTTCACTTCTTGGCCATTCTTGTTTGTGGGGATAAGCTCAGTAGCTTCATCAGTGGTTTGAACAGAGTTTTCAAAAGCAGTGTTTTCATCATCATATTTTCTATACCCAACCCCAAACTTTACATTGCTTTTTCTCTGTTTTTCAAGCATAACCTCATATCCTTTGCAGGATTCCACCCATCTTTCACAAGTAATCTGGGCGGACTCCAACTCCTTTTTGCAACTTTGGTATTTTTCTACCATAGTTTGAAGTTGGGTTTTGGTGATGCTTTGCTCTTCTTTTAGACAGCTGATTTCTTTTTCTTTTTCAGTCAATTCGTTTTTAAGTTCTTTTAAAGAGCTTTCAAATTTGACCTCATCAGACAAGATTTTATCCCGAAGGTTTTCATTCACCTCTTTAATGTTTGCAAAAGCAATTATGCAATTGTCAGAACACAGTTTTTCAAGAACTTGAGGAGATACCTTGGCAGCTGCCATCATTGCACAATCACATTGATGATCTTCATCATCATCAGCTTTTACCTTCTTTTCACCAGCCTTTTCTTCTTTCTCTTCTTCTTTGTCCTCTATGGACCATGGATCTGTCATTGGTTCAATCAGGATACCTGAACTTTCTCCCAACAGTAGTTCACCAGCCACAGCAGTAACCACTGCTTCAGTCACCTCTTCCACTGTTTCAAAGCACTGCTGTTCCTCCTCAGCTTCAATCCCCTCCTGTATTGACTCTAATGCCATCAAACAAAACTCATCATGTGAGGGTTCATTAAAAGCATAGAGTGCAAAATTTTCATCATTAAGGTCTTCAGGCATACTGCTCCAGTCAACAAACCCTTGAGTGAAAAAACTTTGTTGATCTGGTTGTGCTGCTGCTGGAGCAGTGGTTTGAGGTGCAACAGGTTGCACTTGTACCTGTGGAAGAGGGGTTTGAACATATTAGATTTGTGGAACAGTAGTTTGGACATAATGTACTGGCACAGGGGCAGCAGCATAGTGAGCAGTGTTCACTTGAGCTGCTGGGGCATATTGGGCATAGTGCACAGTGTTTTGGTTTTGAGGTCTAGGATTTGAGCTAGGATGAGTAATTATGGGACCAGTAGTTTGACTCCTACATTCCCTAGCGAAATTTCCCAACCTATTACACTTGTAGCACTTGATTTTCGATTTATCCAACCCAACCCTTAGATTCCCATGTAACCCTGGGAATTTTCGCCCTGTTCTTTTGTAGAACTTGCTAGTTCTAACACTTAGCAAAGCCAGTTGATGCAGGATGTCCATTTCCTCTAAATCAGTGGGATCAAAATGTTGTAAATCATTTAGTTCAAAACTTAAATTGTCTGACATCTGGTTTTCGTTAGCAGTGAATGCATAACTTGCAGAGTGAGGATCAGGGTTGTTAAAATTTGCACCAGCAGTTATGTCAATGAAGTGATCATAACCCTGATCCTTACCACTGCTCCCAGATTCTTCTTGACCCAGAAGAGCAGTGTTACCGAATGTATAATCATCAACGGCTTTTCCTGACTCTTGTAACTTCCTTTTCTGGTTCAACTCCCTTTCGTAGGTCAGGAGTCGACCATGGAGTTGGGTCAAGGTCAGATCCTTGAATTCAGGTGAATTTCTGGTGACAAAGGCTATAGTGTCCCATTTTTCGGGCAGTGACCTGAGGAACCTACTGTTTTGAGTCGAGTTTGTAAAGGTAGTATTAACAAGCCTCAGTTCACTGATGAGACAACTAAACCGCTCAAATTGTTGAGTCAGTGATTCACCTCTAACATGACAAAATGTTTCATACTGTTGGTTCAGGATTTCCCTATTGTTTTCTATGACTTCTTCAGTACCTCCAAACTGTTCTTTAAGTGCGTCCCACAATTCTTTGGCACTGTTACAGTGTAACAGTCCAGCATATATTTCATTGGGCAGCGCTGATGCTATGATGCTAAACGCTTTAGCATCTTGTTCGATCTTTTGAAAATCGGTTTCGGTGTAATTTTCAACTGGTTTTGGAACGAACTTTTTAGCATCTTCAGCGCTTGGCACTGAAGGAACATGAGGACCAAAGGTGACAGACCTCCAACAACCTG
This sequence comes from Helianthus tuberosus, assembly GCA_030545235.1. Classification (NCBI taxonomy): domain Eukaryota; kingdom Viridiplantae; phylum Streptophyta; class Magnoliopsida; order Asterales; family Asteraceae; genus Helianthus; species Helianthus tuberosus. The sequence continues at coordinate 28,262 of JARYGA010006354.1, forward strand.
TGCTTTGTTGAGCGAGGATGTGACCCATCCTCCTCTGCCAGATGTTGTACTCATTTCTTTTTAGCATAGGTGGTTTAAAAAGTGAGCCGATGTTGTTTTTATCATCCTGAGATTGTGACGTCATTCTTGTTGTTTTACAGACACTGAGAAATCAACTTTAATGGTGATTAATCCTTGCTCTGTTTTTCAACGGACGAACAAACGATCAGTATCAACTGTTATGAGCTGAACTATTTACGTCAAAATGATTGTTAAATCAAATTTGACTGTCCAAGCTCTGATACCAATTGTTGGATCTGAGTTTCTTTTTGATTGTATTTTTGTTTGAAATTAAGATGGAGATGAAAGAGTTGTGCAGCGGAAATAAGATGAAAGCAAACTATGCATACAATCAAACGAGAGTAATACTTTTATCAAACATCTTTTCACAAAGAATCGAAAGATTGAATTTGTTTCAACAACGATTACAATGATTGATGAATGAATGCAAACTCCCCCTCAGCCAGAGCTCAGTAGTTTGTTCGTGCAAAGAAGACGATGTGGTGAAAGAGCTAATAGAATAGTACAAAGTACTGAACTATTTATAGGCACTTGCAAACCACTGAGCATCTTAGCTGACGTCACCATGAAAGTGACATCTAACCTCCTAACAAACTCTAACCTCTGATCTATAAACACTGATGTACTAAACTACTGCTATTACATTACATTATATAAAAGACACTTAAACAGCTGCTGCATCCTTCCACTGCTGTGAACCCAGCAGTGCTTGTCTGGATCAGCAGTACTTGACTCAAGGCGGTAGATTGAGTCAGCAGAGCTTTGGTCTTCTATCAGTCTTTAACACTTGGCAGTAGATGTAAGTCAGCAGTTGTGGATCAGCACTTGGTAAGATCAGTAGATAGGAGATCAGCAGATACAAAGCCACTTTCAAGGGGAGAGATTTACATGAACTAATCTGTAAACGTCTGCTTATTCTGGATCCACTGCTCTGATCCAGTTTTGGCTTTAATTATCTGTTCCTCTGATAGGGTTCAATCCCAACAATGGTATTACAACAGATGTTGTAACATCTGTTGTCTTCTGTTTTATGACAGGAGGCAGTGGTGATGGTATGATTGTAGTTGATGATGGTGGAGCAGTAGTTGTAGTGGTGTGTGGTAGAGTGGTGTGTGTTGAAGGTTTGTGTGTTGATGAAATGTCAGCTGTTTGGCTACAGACAGCAGTTTTTGTAACTGCTGCTGCAACAGTTTTTGTACCTGCTGCTGTATCAGCTGTTTGGCTAACAGGTTTTGAGACCTGTTTTTCTTTTTCTTTTTCTTTTTCCGGCTCAATGTAGAGACCATGCTCTATTCCCTTCGTATTCATTTTTCTCAACAGCTTGATATTCTCCCCCTTTTTGGCATTATCTGAAGGGGGGTTATCAAGGAATGATATGGAGGAAGGAGCTTTGCCAGAGACACTTTGAATGCTTGCCTTTATGGCCTTGATATCTGCTTGAGTATCCTTGAACCTTGATTCCATCATGTTTGACAGCATTTGTACTTGAATAGCATGCTTTTGATCAGCCATTTGTTGCTGTTTTTCAAGCATGGTTTGGAAGATATTCCAAAGCTCATTTGCAGCAGGTGCTTGTTGTGGAGCAGGTGCTTGAGCAGGAACAGCAGAGGATTGTGCTTTCTGAGCTTTTAAAATCTCTTGCACCATCTCCTTTATTTCAGAAACTGATTCTTCAAGTTTTTCCACTCTGCCCGTCAATTCCTGATATCTTGAATCATCACCCATTTTACTGGGATCATCTGAATCCCCACCTGTGGTGGTTATATCAACGTGTGACTTAGGAACAGAGTCCCAAAAATCATCCATTGATGCCCCTTGTTCTCGGTACTGGGGACTTCTTTCTTCGGCACTCGATAAACCTTTGATGGTACCAGTGGTTAGATCCAACTCACTAGTGGTCACCGAAGTTGCCATGGAAGAAATTGCCTTCAAGGGAGTCTTACTTATGAAACAACTGTCCAACTGAGGATCTGTTGATCCACCAGTTGTAGTTGCTGCTCCACTTGAACTACCACCCAGAGCTACTTGTAACTCAGGGGGTGTAACCTCCTCAATTGTTGCTGGGATAGCAGGAGTAGTAGCATCAGACCCAGTCACCTGTAGGGGTATACTCTCAGTGATAGGTGATAGAGAGGAACTGGTTTGTGTCTGAGCTATAGCAGCTGCATGCAACAAAGGTAGCATGGATTGTGGCATTATTATTGGTGAGGGGATGGGAGTTGAAAGAGACATGTCCTTGGGATCAGGACTGAGGAAGATGGATCCGAGTGGATTCAGAGCTTCATATTGTGGTGTCCCTGTGCTTACAACCTGATCCTTTTGTGAGGATGCTGGAGGAGTTTCGGTTATGGGTTGAGATCTTTCTTCCAACTGCTGTGAGGAAGTAGCAGCAGTGGTATGTGGTGACTTTTGTGTTGTCACAGGCATTTCCTCTGGGATCTCATCTTCCAGAGTTGCCTTTGTTTTGGGTTTGGTGGGTTTTCTGGATGTTTTCTTTTTGGTCTTTTTAGTGGTGGCAGGTGTGGGTTTCAAAGCAGTGGGAGTGCTGCTATGATCACCTGGAGCAGTGGGCTCAGCAGCTGATACCTGAGGAGCAGTTGTAACCGCTAAAGTCTGCTCAGGTACCCCTGCTTTTGTTTTTATTGGTGCCATCATCCTTGAAAATGTTTCTTTTGTTATGCTTTTTATTTGACAATGAACACCTTGTTTGAGCAAATTTACATTTTTCTTTTCAAATTTTTGTTCAAAATAATAACTCAAAAATCTTGGAAAAAGTAAAAATGCTTTACTTTCAACTGCTGAGTAGTTATAGTCTTTATTATTCAAAATAGCGTAACCCAGGCTTTGAATTTTCAATGGTATTTCGTTGAAAGATGTTGTTTTATTTGAAGCACACATCAAGAGTGTGTGAAATAAAAACCTGGGTGCAGATGGAAAATAACCCTTTTGTAGGGTATCTACCTTTGGTTCTTCTGCATAACCCCTTTTCACGAAATCAGTTTTCATCTCGACTTTTTCAAAAGAGAGTTTACCTTCCTGATCGTTGAGATTAAAGACTTCGGAGATCGACTGTGGGGTTATTTGAACTGCTTTACCCTGTATTGAGGAGTTAATGGCTATGACTTTTCCGTCTTGTTTTTCAAGCGACGCCTTTTTCCAAAACTCTCTCTGGGTTTGCAGATAGATGGGAGCATTTACCGTCAACAAAGTTTTGTACTTTGATCCAGTTATTGCATCAATGATGGTGTCGAAGGTGTGGTTGTCTTTGGGTTTTGTGAGTAAACCCAAATAATTGTGAGATTGTTTGAATGGTATTTCGACAGGTTCTTCGGTCGTTTGAGCGACCTCTTTGGAAGGTGATGGTGAATTAGGTTTTGATTTTGATTTGGTCATATTTGCGGAGAAGAACGAAGGTGGATTTTGGAGATTTTTGAGAAGAAGGGTTAGAAACTGCTATGAGAAGAGAATTTTTTGGAATTCAATTCGACAGTGTAAAACCCTGTTTGGGGTTTAGGGCAGGGTTTTATTTAAAAATGATCGCTGATGTGGCAGCGGTTATTAAGATCTGAGGGCTAAAAACTGACCACGTGTCAAACACTGATGAGATGGATGAAGTATTGAGAACAGTTGTTTTAGGAGCCACTGACGTATCAAGCATCAGTGGTTACAACGGTAAAAATTATGGGCAGTGAATGATTTTTACTATCAGTGGATAGTATATCAGTGGATAAGACACTGATTTTGAACATCAGTGCTTTTCAAGAAAATGAGGGATCAGTGGTTTACTTTCAGCAGTGGACAGTATTTAGAGATCAGACGTTGAAACAAAATAGTGGTTAGGGTAAATGGTGCAAATCTGAAGAACAGGTATTTTAGCAACAGTTTTGAGAATTTTCATTCAAGGTTTTGTCACATGTCAATTTTGGAAGACAGTGGATTAGTACCCCAGATGATGAAAACTTTTTACTAAGGCAACTCATTTTCGTTTAATATTCAATTAACACATGAGTACCTTAGTATTTTAAGCACAGTTTGCAATCAACCTTTCATAAAAAATTTAGGAGCAAACCTGAGTATGACATGATCATGACATATGTACCATTTTCTTTTGACCCATTTATGAGGACACAAATACCATCAAAAATTAAGATATTACATCCTGACAGGAACTGAAACCAATTGCCAACAAAAACAAGCAATCAGTTTCAAATATATTATAAAAAAAATATGAATAATATATCCTGATTATTCAAGAAAATCCTTTTGAGAAAAAATGATTAAGGATTTTCTGAGAACAGCATCAAAAAGAAACTGGTATATTTTCAAAAGAAAACACAATCATATCATTCTCAAGTTATTGAAAATGGTCAGTGGTTTTGACAATAGTAGTAGGAAAACTTTGAACACATTTTTGACCACTGTTTGGTACCATTTTCTTTGTCAATTGATTGCAAACATGATCCTCTTTGTAAAAAAAACCTTTTCTGAACAGGTGAATGCACATAGTTGCTTAATGACCATTATTACCCTACACTTTGACTCTTCAGTGTTTTATGTTTATACTCTTTTCTTCTGACATCAGAAGTTTTGAGATGAACACACTTCGGAGTTTTTGTGAAATTCCTCAATGTATTTTAACAAAGTTGATTTTGTCCTTTTGAAGGACTCAACCTGTTTTAACACATAGGATCTGAATGACTAAAGTTTTAATTTCCCTCTTTTAGAGTTAACAAAACAACAATGCTTTTATGAACATAGGTTTTGTTAATCTGAGGTTCATACTTTAGCATTTTAATAAGGTGACATCACAATTTTCATAACAGCAATTGAAATCAATTTTGAAAACATGAAATAATCCCATAGTTTCCCAGATATGTTTTCAGATCTGAAAACTATGAGTGATTTGTGCATGAATTCACTTGTTGTGTGAAATTTGTGTGTCATATGACATCTTGGTTGATTTACAGAGTTTTTGATTAACCACTTTGAGCATGATTTACTCGTTACTCTGTTTTTCAACTAAATACAACCAACCTTAGTATCAATGAATTTTGAGCTGAACTATTATGTCAAATTGATTGTTAGATCGAATTTGACTGTCCGAGCTCTGATACCAATTGTTAGGATCTGAGGCTCTCATGATAGTGTTTGTTTGTTTAAAATGATCAATCAATGAGTATGAAAACATGTTAGGTGCAGCGGAAGTGAAAACAAACTTTGTAAACACAATCAAAGGAGAAAATAGTTTGATAAACAATTGCTTCACATAGAGTCAAAAGATTACAAATCAAAGCAAAAGATTACAGATATGCTTACAAACTATACTCCCCCTCAGCCTGATACCCCAAGGATGGTTGCACACAAGATGAAAGGATTAGACATGAGGAGAAGAACCCGCTCAGTCAAAATCAAATGTAACAGTACAGGGTACTGTTACATTTATAGGCAAACCAAACCACTGAGGTATCTCAGCTGACGTCACCATGAAAGCGACGTCTAACAGCCTAACAACCTGTATCTACTGACCTTACACAAACACTGATGTCTAACAACTGATTGTAAATAAAATACAAAACATGAGGAAACAACTGCTTCTCGTTCCACTGTTGTAGCCTAAGCACTGATGCTCAACAACAACATCAGTGCTTTCTTCAAAGGTGATCAGTCCTTGAATGAGCAGTGTTTGTGTCTTCAGCAGCACTTAAGAGACAGCAGTAGATAGAGCACCAGAGTTTGTCTTTAGCAGTCTTTAGGATTACATCAGCAGTTGAAAAGGGCATCAGCAGTTGATTATGAGCAGCAAATAGAGACCATCAGATGTTATAACTCACTTTCAAGGGGAGAGCAAAGTGTAAACTACTGTTTATTGTGAATCCTCTGTTGTGACCTGGTTTTGGCTTTACATTATCTGTTCCTTTGTTAGGGTTCAATCCCAACAGAAACCGTACGAGATACTGACAACGCCGACAAGTATGGATGTTACACGAATATTTTATGTGTATGAAATTAATTTTGTGAAATTATTGGGCTTCCGTGCGACACAAATGCAAACGTAAACTGAAAACGCGATGATAGGAAACGCATCGGCAACGAAACGAAAGCGACGGAGACGCCTGTCACCTTCTGTCACACCCCGACCACGTATAACATACAAAACGTGGCGGAAAACATCGGGGAGTGTTGTAACGGAATTAATTGTTTCATAACCATGGCATACAAAGTTGTATTTTATTTATCAACATAAGAGTTACATTGTTTTAAACAGGAAATAAAGAGTTCAGAACATAATTAAACTAAGTTTATCTTCATTTTATGTCTCTAAGGCACAGGTCCGCCCTAGTGTCACGATCATCATCCTACGCAAAAGCTCCTGAAAACACATGTGAAAATAGGTACGTCAGCATAAAAATGCCTGTGAGATACATAGGTTTTGTGAAAATAGGATTCATGACTTAAGTTTAAGAAAAAGTTGTTTAGTAAAAGTCAGTCATAAACCTTGTAAATTGTTTTGTTTTGTAAGTCATTTATAAAGCGATAAGATCAAATGATATGTATAAATAAAAGAATAATGTATGGTTAAATGTATAACCAAGTAAAATGAGTTGTATAAAGTAAATTGTTTGTAACCCAAAGTCTTGTGAAAATCGTGTTACTTGTGTAAAATGTATAAGTCCAAATTGAATGATTTAAATAACGCTATGATATGTAATATAATGCAAACACTTATATATAGGAAGTACCAGCGGCGTATCCACCATGCTTGTATCATATTACTCACATCTCGTTACTTAAGTCACTTAACAAACCTCCAATGTATAAAGTCCATGTTTAAACCAATTGTCGAAAAGTCCTTGTATAAACCATGTCAAATGTTTATAGTCCAAAAGTAGTCAAGTAATGTGTAAGAAATGTTATGTATTGTAAGTAAAGTATTGTCACATAATCCAAATGTAGAAATGTACAAAACAAAGTATTTTGAATATATCAAAAAGTTATGTTTTGCAAAGTAATGCATGTTACATTGATACAAACATTTATGTGGTAAGTTAACGCATACATTCAAGCCTTGAGACAGTCGGATAACCCTTTCAGTCAAGGTTATCAAAAGAAATGTTTTCGGATTCAGTCATTCCTTACATCCAAACAAAACCCGAGATGTCAGGAATGGGATTTGTCAAGCCCTATGGTACCAGCACTTACTACCGAGCGTCGTAGCTAATGTTAATGAACGTATAAAAGTCTCGTTTGTGCAAACCAAATGTTATAGCAGTTGTATACATGTCATATGAAAACAATGTACTAAGTATGCTAAGTTAACATACAAAGCAGAAAAGTCATGTAAATCAATGTGCTAGCATGCTATCAGTTAACATACATAGCAGAAATGTAAAGTACACAATGTACTAAGTAATGCACACAATAGGCATACATAGCCTGAAATGTAATGTAAAACGATGTACTAGGTACGCACACAATGGGCATACATAGCATGAAATGTAATGAAATGACGTACTATAATGTACTATCAAACATAGCAGGTATATGATGTGAAAACAGGAAAGCATGAAAGTAACAAGTAGGCACATGTGTTTCACCCCAAAACAGTTTGAAAACATTAAAAGAGGGGTCTATGTACTCACTTGAGATTGCTCAGAAGTCCTAAGATAACCACCAAGCAATGCTAGAGATCACGGAATCAAACGACACCTAATATAGGTAACTATGTTAATAAACCGGACCTATATCGGAGGATCGGATAGAATGAGGGCTCGTAAACCAAATGAGTATGGGAACTCAGGTAGTATGGTTTAACAAAGCCTACATACTAAATGAAACCTAACCTAAGTGTTTACGACCCATTACGACCCGTTTAGGTAGCTTATGCTACTTTAACGCGTCGTTCGTGTAAAACGCGTTCGGACCGCTTAACTAGTCCTATGACAAGTAAAATATGCCTTAACATATCTAATATTGTTACTAAATCAGTTTAGATACCAAAAGTTATGTTACATATGCTTAAAATGAATTTTGGCGTAAAAAGGGCATTTTGGTAATTTACCTAAGGCATATAAACTACCTATCATACAACTACTTAAACGAAGCGACCATAAGGTATAACCTCGGAAGGTTATTCCCTATATACTATGGTCACCTAATGTGTTTGGTCGGATCCTAATGATCGAGCAAATGGGTCGGGTTCGAAGGTATAAGCGATTTATTAGATCGCTTACCCTTACGACCCTAGACAACGTGGTAATCAGTAGGCATAGTCACAAGGGACTATAACTATCGTGATTATGCTCACGTTGCGAAGTTCAAACGAACTTCGCATTGACCATAAACTGGTCAATGCAGAAAGTCAAACAAAGTTTGACTTTCGGACTCGAAAAGCAATAAAAGAACGAAGGAACACTTACAAAGGGTCCCCGAATGCTAATCTTGATTCAAGTAGCTCAGGTATGAAACAAAGGTTTCAACTTAGAGCTTCTCAAATCAGATTCTTGTGAGGAATGAGTGAATTTGAGGTGGGTATTTATAGATTTCGGTTCACCGTTAGGATCGTTTCTTGGAGAAGAGGGAATGATCACATCCCTACACTTGTTGGAATGTTGTGGTAGCTCATTTTGCTTCCACCATAAGAGTTTGACACTTGGCATTGGCCTTTGGAGGGTTTAAGGGATGTTAACATGTGTTTAAATGGATTTTTCTGATCAGAAGAGGCCTAGCGTGACGCCAAGGGGGCTAGGTGTCACGCTAAGGTCCCCCTGATCAGCAAACACTTTCCAATGTTCCCCTTTCAGTCCCCGTTGCGTATTAATGCCATTTCTGACATGTTTAAGGCTTGTTAAATCATTTTCAAGGCCCCACAAGGATGCCTAAACATTGTGGGCATGAAACATGCTCAAAAATATGCCGGATGTTGGTTCGTTTGGTCGTACGATCGCGATGTTCGCTTAATTATGACGGAATGCGCATAAGCGTGAAAAACGATCCAAATTGCATGACGAATGGATTTTTCTTATGCCAAACACTAAAATAAAATATTTTAGTGCTTACATAAATTTTTGGATGTCCGGAGGTATTCAGAACGTAAGTTATGCGCGAAAATGCAAACTTGTGCACTTTTTGACGCTTTTAGTCCCTGAATGACTCAAAAGTTTATTTTAGCACACCGAACCCCTCAAAGCCTATCTCTAAGCTATATAAAGGATATTTAAGGTGTGTTTAACTTATAGTCATGTTCCGGAATGTTCGTTACAGTTCAAATTGGCATACTTTCACAGTTTGTCAAGTTTAGTCCCTGTAAGCGAATTAACTCGTTTTTGCCATACCAAAGCCTTCAAAACTTATTTCTAAGTTATGTAAAGGTTATTTAAGGTATGTTAAGTGTATGTTGATGTTCTGGAGTATTTTTCGCACTAAACTGATTACGTTTACGCACCAGTTTGCGTATAACTCTCCTGAAAGCGATAGAGAGTTTGAAATTGAATAAAAGTTAAAACATGAAAAATGTAAAACATAACCAAACAAACATTGGGATCAAATAACATTGTTTTATTGATAGTTGAACTGTTCACAATGATTACAAGCACAGATGTTACAGTCTCCCCTACTTGTGGAAATTTCGTCCCGAAATTTATTTAGAGGAAACTTGTGGGAAAAGATGCGGATATTTCGCCTTCATTTGATCTTCGCGTTCCCAAGTAAACTCGGGTCCACGTTTAGCTTCCCAGAGAACTTTGACCAAAGGAATGCGCTTACGTTTAAGCCACTTGACTTCACGTTCCATGATTTCCACTGGCTTCTCAACAAATTTCAGTGTTTTGTCAACACGAATTTCGTCAAGCGGTATGTGGAGGTTCTCATCAGCTAAACACCTCTTGAGATTGGACACGTGAAAAGTTGGATGAACATTTCCAAGTTCAGGAGGTAACTCAAGTCTGTGGGCCACCTTACCGATTCTTTCGACGATCTTGAATGGTCCAACGTATCTAGGTGCAAGTTTTCCTTTCTTTCCAAATCTGATCACACCTTTCCAAGGTGAGACCTTAAGTAATACTCGATCACCGACTTGAAATTCCAAGGGTTTGCGTTTTGGGTCCGCGTAACTCTTTTGACGGCTTCTAGCTGTCTGAAGGTTATCACGAACTTTCTTAATCTTGTCAGTTGTCTCTAAAATGAGAGCAGGTCCAGTAAGCAGAGCCTCGCCGATCTCATTCCAGCAGACTGGTGAACGACATTTTCGACCATAGAGAGCCTCGAAAGGAGCCATTTTGATGCTGGTGTGATAACTGTTGTTGTAGGAGAATTCAATTAACGGAAGATGTGAATCCCAACTACCACCAAATTCGATCACACAAGCTCTAAGCATATCCTCCAGAGTCTGGATTGTTCTTTCAGATTGACCATCCGTTTGCGGATGATAAGCTGTGCTCAGGTTAAGTTGGGTCCCCATAGCAGATTGCATGGTTCTCCAAAAATGAGATGTGAAACGAGCATCTCTGTCAGAAATGATGTTCAAAGGAACACCATGTCGAGCTACAATTTCATCCACATAGATTTTAGCAAGTTTGTCAGCAGGAAAATCCTCACGGATTGGCAAGAAATGCGCTGACTTTGTAAGACGGTCAACAACTACCCAGATGGCATCATGACCTTTCTTTGTGCGCGGAAGTTTAGTAATGAGATCCATAGTAATGTTTTCCCACTTCCAAACTGGTATCTCTGGTTGCACCAATAAACCAGAAGGACGCTGATGTTCAGCCTTAACCTTAAGACAAGTAAGGCATTTTGATACATATAAGGCAATGTCTTTCTTCATACCAGGCCACCAATACTGAATACGAAGATCCTTATACATCTTATCTGAGCCAGGATGAACAGAATAACGAGACTTATGGGCTTCATCCATAAGCAAGGTGCGAAGGTTATCTTGGATTGGGACCCACAAACGGTCCATGAAGTAATACGATCCATTGTCCTTCAGTTCCAGATCAGGTGTTATGTGATAGGGAAATTCCTTATCCATTAAACCTTATGAAACACAAGATTGTTGAGCCTGAGAAATGCGGGCTTGGATATCGGATCGAGTTTGAATAACAGATTGAACACGAACACAATGAAGCTTAGTACGTTCCTTACGACTCAATACATCGGCTACGACATTCTCCTTACCAGGATGGTAGCGAATTTCGCAGTCATAGTCGTTTAGAAGCTCGACCCAACGTCGTTGCCTCATGTTGAGTTCTTTCTGATTGAAGATATGCTGAAGACTTTTGTGGTCCGTGAAAACCACACATTTTGTACCGTACAAATAGTGTCTCCAGATCTTTAGAGCGAAAAAAACTGCACCCAACTCAAGATCATGAGTGGTGTAGTTCTTCTCATGTATCTTCAACTGCCTCGATGCATATGCTATGACTTTGTTCCTTTGCATCAGAACACAGCCAAGACCCAATTTAGATGCATCGCAATAAACGACGAAATCATCATTGTCCTCAGGCAAAGTTAGAACAGGCGCGTCACAAAGTTTCTGTTTCAAAGTCAAAAACGCTTCCTCTTGCTTGAATCCCCAATCAAAGGCCTTCTTCTTCTGAGTTAGAGTAGTTAGAGGAACTGCAATCTTCGAGAAGTTCTCAATGGAAAGAACGAACTTCAGTAGGAGTAGTAGGCGTATCCCAATCCTTAATCGCACTGATCTTGGAGGGATCCACATGAATACCTTGTTCGTTGATAATATGTCCTAAGAATTGAACTTCTTTAAGCCAGAATTCGCACTTGGAGAATTTGGCGAAAAGTTGCTCTTTCTTTAGGAGTTCCAGAGTAAGACGAAGATGTTGCTCGTGATCAGCTCGCGTCTTAGAATAAATCAAGATGTCGTCAATAAAAACAATGACGAAGTGATCCAAATAAGGTTTGCAGACCCTATTCATTAAGTCCATGAAAACAGCAGGAGCATTAGTCAAACCGAATGGCATGACTGTGAATTCATAATGCCCATAACGAGTGCGGAACGCTGTCTTGGGAATGTCCTCTTCATGCACCCGAAGTTGATGATATCCAGATCGCAGATCAATCTTCGAAAAATAAGAAGCGCCCTGTAACTGATCAAAGAGATCATCGATGCGAGGTAGGGGATATCGATTCTTGATGGTGAGCTTGTTAAGCTCACGATAATCGATACACATCCTAAAAGATCCATCCTTTTTCTTGACAAAAAGAACGGGAGCACCCCAGGGTGAAAAGCTAGGACGTATAAAACCTTTGTCAGAGAGCTCCTGAAGCTGCTTAGACAACTCTTGCATCTCAGATGGTGCGAGACGATATGGAGCTCTGGCAATGGGATTTGCACCAGGTACGAGATCAATGCGGAACTCGACTTGGCGTGCTGGGGGTAGACCAGGTAACTCTTCAGGGAAAACTTCAGAATAATCCCGAACGACAGGGATATCTGAAATAGACTTACCCTTGCCTTTATCTGCTGTAACATGTGCTAAGAAAGCCACATAGTTCTTCTGCAGATATTTCCGAGCTTTAAAACAAGACATGAGCTTGAGACCACCAGACGGTTTATCACCTTGAACCTGTAGGATCTCGCCTGTCGAAAGCGGCACACGAACGATCTTCTCGAAACATACTACTTCTGCGTGATGCTTGGATAACCAATCCATACCCACAATGACGTCGAAGCTTCCAAGTTGCATAGGCGTGAGGTTGACAGGAAAAAGATGGTCGTTAAGGTTCAACTGACAGTTGCGTAGAACAGAATCAAGAACAATGGGTTCACCACTAGCAACTTCTACTATCAAGGGTTTTCCTAGTTTCGTTCTAGACACGCGAAGCATTGGCTCAAAAGACAATGACACAAAACTCTTGTCGGCACCAGAATCGAAAAGAACAGATGCATGCTAATTATTAATAAAGAACGTACCGTTCACCACATTATCGTCCGCCTGCGCCTCTTGAGCATTCATGTTGAAGACTCGACCTCGAGCCGGAGCCTGAGCTGGATTCGCATTCACCAATCTTGGACATTGGTTACGGTAGTGGGTCAGATCCCCACAGTTATAACAAGCACCTGGTGGGTAGTGTGGTCGTGCAGCTTGACCCTGTTGCTGACCAGGAGGCTGAGCAACTTGTTGAGCCGGGTTCTGAACTGCCTGATTCTGAGCAAACCGACAAACATTGGCAAGATTACCCGACTTCCCACAGTTATTACAGAAACGGCACTGATGTTGCGGCTGATGGTGATTGTTGCATCTATTGCACAAAGGTGCATTCCCTGAATAGGGCTTCTTCGCTGGAGGCTGTGCGGGTTGGTTGGGAGCTGCCTGGTTACCTTGGGCAGTGACAGCATAGTTTTGGGAAGCCTTACGCTTCCTTGCCCTTTTTGATGAACCAGAATCCTTTCCATTCTTGTTTTGACCTTTCTTGCTATCTTCCTTGTCAGACGACTGTTTCTTGCCCTTGTCACCCTTCCTGTGTAACTTATTCTTCCGAATCTGCGACTCAGTCAATGTCGCTGCTAACTCGATAGCCTGACGGAGTGTGGCAGGGTTACTACCAGTAATGATGTCTTGCACTGAGTCAGGTAGGCCGTCGATGTACCTTTCGATAGTCTTGTCGAGTGGGGTAACCATTGTTGGGAAAAGCAGACTCAACCCCTCAAATCTATCGGTATATGCCATGTGCTCGCCACTGTCTTGTTTCAAGTCATCGAACTCTCTCTCCAAAGCTCGCTGTTCATGACGAGGACAGAACTCCCTCAATATAAGGGCCCTAAGTTCAGCCCATGTCTGTGCTAGAGCAACTTCTGCACCACGGTCTCTCATAACCCCGTTCCACCATGTGAGAGCCCTCTTCTGAAACACACTCGAAGAAAACTCGACCTTGCGATTGTCAGGACACTGCACATGGCGGAAGGTATTCTTAATGCTCTCGAACCATTGAAGAAGCCCAGTCGCTCCTTCAGAACCACTAAACTTGAGTGGTTTAGCCGAGTTAAAATCCTTGTATTTGCATGGAGCATTGTTGTTGTTGTTGGCTTGGTTCCATTGAGCAAAGAGGTTTGGGAATTGAGTAGCCATCTGCTGCGCAATGATTTCTGCCAGTTCGGCAGTCGCTATCTGATTTTCGCGTCGAGGAGGCATTCTAAAAGAGGAAACATGAAAGGAAACGAGTGAGATGTTTGGGTGGAAAGAATGAGATGATGCAAAAATTGATAATGGCAAAGATGGTGGTCATTTGTACGCATCACAAAGCAAACAAACGACACACAGTGACTAATCAAAGTAAATGGGTCAAAAATAATGTATCGCGAAGACATGCTCGCCTATAAGTGAACACTCACCCCAAGAGTTCCCAGGTAAGAGTGACTGGTCCGATTATGTGGATTTGTACGAACACTCTAGCCTTAGACAGAAAACCCAGGGTACAGGCATTCACTCTTCCAGTTTGCACGTGTTCACACTATCTAAGAACCCAAAACTTTGACGAGATTTTGAAAATTTGAAAGGAACAAGGCCAAAAATCAAATTGGAAGGGTTCAAAACCTTACAACAGAGGGTTCAAAACCTAGTAATCAATCATCCAAAAACAGATGATTGATTTTCAAAGCGGATTCGAACTTGATGTTCCCGTTGTGGTTATCACCTAAGGATAGGTGAAGTGCATGTTTTAAAATCTAAACACAAGATAACTTGTGTTGGGGGTCCTAGATAGGTTATAGTCTAGGTCAAAGCATTACTAATAACCTAATTCCCTATAACCATTGGCATACAAAGTTGTATTTTATTTATCAACATAAGAGTTACATTGTTTTAAACAGGAAATAAAGAGTTCAGAACATAATTAAACTAAGTTTATCTTCATTTTATGTCTCTAAGGCACAGGTCCACCCTAGTGTCACGATCATCATCCTACGCAAAAGCTCCTGAAAACACATGTGAAAATAGGTACGTCAGCATAAAAATGCCTGTGAGATACATAGGTTTTGTGAAAATAGGATTCATGACTTAAGTTTAAGAAAAAGTTGTTTAGTAAAAGTCAGTCATGAACCTTGTAAATTGTTTTGTTTTGTAAGTCATTTATAAAGCGATAAGATCAAATGATATGTATAAATAAAAGAATAATGTATGGTTAAATGTATAACCAAGTAAAATGAGTTGTATAAAGTAAATTGTTTGTAACCCAAAGTCTTGTGAAAATCGTGTTCCTTGTGTAAAATGTATAAGTCCAAATTGAATGATTTAAATAACGCTATGATATGTAATATAATGCAAACACTTATATATAGGAAGTACCAGCGGCGTATCCACCATGCTTGTATCATATTACTCACATCTCGTTACTTAAGTCACTTAACAAACCACCAATGTATAAAGTCCATGTTTAAACCAATTGTCGAAAAGTCCTTGTATAAACCATGTCAAATGTTTATAGTCCAAAAGTAGTCAAGTAATGTGTAACAAATGTTATGTATTGTAAGTAAAGTATTGTCACATAATCCAAATGTAGAAAAGTACAAAACAAAGTATTTTGAATATATCAAAAAGTTATGTTTTGCAAAGTAATGCATGTTACATTGATACAAACATTTATGTGGTAAGTTAACGCATACATTCAAGCCTTGAGACAGTCGGATAACCCTTTCAGTTAAGGTTATCAAAAGAAATGTTTTCGAATTCAGTCATTCCTTACATCCAAACAAAACCCGAGATGTCAGGAATGGGATTTGTCATGCCCTATGGTACCAGTACTTACTACCGAGCGGCGTAGCTAATGTTAATGAACGTATAAAAGTCTCGTTTGTGCAAACCAAATGTTATAGCAGTTGTATACATGTCATATGAAAACAATGTACTAAGTATGCTAAGTTAACATACAAAGCAGAAAAGTCATGTAAATCAATGTGCTAGCATGCTATCAGTTAACATACATAGCAGAAATGTAAAGTACACAATGTACTAAGTAATGCACACAATAGGCATACATAGCCTGAAATGTAATGTAAAACGATGTACTAGGTACGCACACAATGGGCATACATAGCATGAAATGTAATGAAATGACGTACTATAATGTACTATCAAACATAGCAGGTATATGATGTGAAAACAGGAAAGCATGAAAGTAACAAGTAGGCACATGTGTTTCACCCCAAAACAGTTTGAAAACAGTAAAAGAGGGGTCTATGTACTCACTTGAGATTGCTCAGAAGTCCTAAGATAACCACCAAGCAATGCTAGAGATCACGGAATCAAACGACACCTAATATAGGTAACTATGTTAATAAACCGGACCTATATCGGAGGATCGGATAGAATGAGGGCTCGTAAACCAAATGAGTATGGGAACTCAGGTAGTATGGTTTAACAAAGCCTACATACTAAATGAAACCTAACCTAAGTGTTTACGACCCATTACGACCCGTTTAGGTAGCTTATGCTACTTTAACGCGTCGTTCGCGTAAAACGCGTTCGGACCGCTTAACTAGTCCTATGACAAGTAAAATATGCCTTAACATATCTAATATTGTTACTAAATCAGTTTAGATACCAAAAGTTATGTTACATATGCTTAAAATGAATTTTGGCGTAAAAAGGGCATTTTGGTAATTTACCTAAGGCATATAAACTACCTATCATACAACTACTTAAACGAAGCGACCATAAGGTATAACCTCGGAAGGTTATTCCCTATATACTATGGTCACCTAATGTGTTTGGTCGGATCCTAATGATCAACCAAATGGGTCGGGTTCGAAGGTATAAGCGATTTATTAGATCGCTTACCCTTACGACCCTAGACAACGTGGTAATCAGTAGGCATAGTCACAAGGGACTATAACTATCGTGATTACGCTCACGTTGTGAAGTTCAAACGAACTTCGCATTGACCATAAACTGGTCAATGCAGAAAGTCAAACAAAGTTTGACTTTCGGACTCGAAAAGCAATAAAAGAACGAAGGAACACTTACAAAGGGTCCCCGAATGCTAATCTTGATTCAAGTAGCTCAGGTATGAAACAAAGGTTTCAACTTAGAGCTTCTCAAATCAGATTCTTGTGAGGAATGAGTGAAGTTGAGGTGGGTATTTATAGATTTCGGTTCACCGTTAGGATCGTTTCTTGGAGAAGAGGGAATGATCACATCCCTACACTTGTTGGAATGTTGTGGTAGCTCATTTTGCTTCCACCATAAGAGTTTGACACTTGGCATTGGCCTTTGGAGGGTTTAAGGGATGTTAACATGTGTTTAAATGGCTTTTGTTGATCAGAAGAGGCCTAGCGTGACGCCAAGGGGGCTAGGTGTCACGCTAAGGTCCCCCTGATCAGCAAACACTTTCCAATGTTCCCCTTTCAGTCCCCGTTGCGTATTAAGGCCATTTCCGACATGTTTAAGGCTCGTTAAATCATTTTCAAGGCCCCACAAGGATGCCTAAACATTGTGGGCATGAAACATGCTCAAAAATATGCCGGATGTTGGTTCGTTTGGTCGTACGATCGCGATGTTCGCTTAATTACGACGGAATGCGCATAAGCGCGAAAAACGATCCAAATTGCGCGACAAATGGATTTTTCTTATGCCAAACACTAAAATAAAATATTTTAGTGCTTACATAAATTTTTGGATGTCCGGAGGTATTCAGAACGTAAGTTATGCGCGAAAATGCAAACTTGTGCACTTTTTGACGCTTTTAGTCCCTGAATGACTCAAAAGTTTATTTTAGCACACCGAACCCCTCAAAGCCTATTTCTAAGCTATATAAAGGATATTTAAGGTGTGTTTAACTTATGGTCATGTTCCGAAATGTTCGTTACAGTTCAAATTGGCATACTTTCACAGTTTGTCAAGTTTAGTCCCTGTAAGCGAATTAACTCGTTTTTGCCATACCAAAGCCTTCAAAACTTATTTCTAAGTTATATAAAGGTTATTTAAGGTATGTTAAGTGTATGTTGATGTTCCGGAGTATTTGTCGCATTAAACTGATTACGTTCACGCACCAGTTTGCGTATAACTCTCCAGAAAGTGATATAGAGTTTGAAATTGAACAAAAGTTAAAACATGAAAAATGTAAACACATAACCAAACAAACATTGGGATCAAATAACATTGTTTTATTGATAATTGAACTGTTCACAATGATTACAAGCACAGATGTTACACCTTCGAAACTTACATTTTACGCTATATTTAGCTCCGTAATAAAATTTTAGTGACTACAGTGGAAACCGGATCGAAAAGCGGATTAAAAGACGACAACGATACAATTTTTCATGATTATTACCGTAATCGATGAACGGACGTGCAAACAACGTCTACCGACCGTACTTTTGTGTATTTTAATTTTTGACGTTAAACGAAGTTCAGGAATTGACAACGGATCTCGTAGGAATTACGGGCCACTTACGCATGAGATGGGCTTGTGGGCCCTAGGCCCAAGCCCAAAACCTACAAGCCTAAACCCACATATAATAAATTAAATCTTGAAAATCTATGCAAGATATTCTCAAAATCTTCACAGAGATTTATATAATCTCTACAAATCTCTTCAAGAGATTTAGAATCAAAGGTTAAAATCTCTGACCTAAATGTAATACATAAAAGACAATAAAACTTTCTAACCTTCCCTCACTCTATTAATACACATACATCAGACAACACTTATACACACAAACAAAAACAAAATATGGAGACTCATCTTCAAACATCCTCTCTCTCTCGATTTTCTACTGAACACCCACAACAAATTTGGAGCATCTCCTTTTTGTGTCTCTCACACACAACCCACTTATTTTACCCCCCTGATAATCGGCCAACCACCACCATCTTCAGGTGGTGGCGGACTACTGCAGCAACACCACCACCACAGGCGGCGGCGCTGTGGTGGGTGGTGCCGGCCAATGCTTCAAGCGGGAGAGGAGAGAGAAACGAGAGAGAGAGCGCCGGAAAAGGAGCAGCACCGCCGTGAGCGGCGGTGGCAATGGAGTGCGGCGACGGTTGCATCTCGGACCGGCGGTCCTTGTCTCGGTCCGACGAATATCCCGGTAATCACCTTCCATTCTCCTTACTTCTTGCAAACTGAAGGTGATGATGATGATTTTGTTTATGTTGGCTACCGTTGATGATAGAGACGATGTTCATAAGCGGCTGATGATTTTTTTTTGTTGTTCGGGTTCACTATGGTTCAAGCACAGGTCCCGGTCAGATTCTGGATGGTGTTTCGGTGCAGCTCGGGTTCGGTGTTCGGGATAATGTTGGCTCAACTCGGTTTGACTCGGTCAAACCGAGTCAACTCAGTCGACAGTTGGGTTCGAGTCAGTCGGCACGGGTCGGGTGTGAAGCGGTTTGGGTTGACTCGATCAAACCAAGTCAACTCGGTGAGTCGACTCGGTCAACTCAGCTTTTCGACACGAAGACTGGTAAAGAATTAGCGATGCGTTTTATTTATTTACGTTGTTATATAGTTTTTATTTATTTCGTGACTAACGAGCTCGAACCGACTTAATTTGAGATTAGTTTACATTTGATATACTCGACAAAAATCTTATATAGATTGTTTATACTATTACATGGTTGATTGAATTTTGATAAAATAACGACAACTGTGTTGTCGGGGCGTCCAAAAACAGAGGAAACTCTGCCCGTTTTTCGAGAAAACCCGTAAAATAAAACGAACGAAACTATCAACTGAATACATATACAAATGTGTTTCACTTACGACGACACCTTACGACTTTCGAAACACGGATTATTTTATAAATATGGTTCCTATATTTTTATATTTCTTTCGAATATACAACAACACGAATCCTTTTTGTAAAATAGATAATTATATATATTTGTTTCAACATCGAATAACCCGACCACCTTTTAGCGAAAATAAATAGTTTATATATTTATTTCAAACGACAACACTTTACGACTTTCGAAAGCAACGATTCGGATCCTTTTAATTAAAACAAATATAGTTTACATACTTACTTTGTACATCAAAACGTCGGACATTTCTTTCTATGTTTAGTCAAAACATTGAAAGCTCGAAAAGTCTTTCATAAAATAAATATAACTAATATATTTTTTTCAAACATCACGACTTGAAAACGTTATAAACATAACGATATTATCTATTTTCACACGTTAAAAGATCGACGATTCTTTTACTAAAATAAATATAGTTTATATATTTATTCAAAATATTCAACGACACGAATTCGTTTTTATAAAAATAAATATAGTTTATATATTTATTTCAAGTATCGAACAATACGAATTCTTTTATTAAAATAAATATAGTTTTATATTTATCAAACGACTTGTACTCGTTTATAAACATAAATATAGTATATATTTATTTTTAAACGTCCAACAACTCGACGTTTCTTTTATAAAATAAATATAACTTTTCATATTTATTTTATACGCCTAAACGGCATATACACATATTTCAATACTTATCATACGAGACGCATCGGGTAATATGAGTTGTTATATATTATTTTCATACGAATATTCGATACATACACGTACGACATCTCGAGACGACTAACGCGAACATATCGATATAGTTATATATTTTGATATGAATATTTACTTATTTTTAAAATATCTCGAGAATCAAGTCTTTTCAAGACTTATTGATTATTATCGACAATAAAACGATACTTATCAAATATTACTTAATTATCGACAATAAAACGATACTTACATTTTTATAAATGTTTTCGGGGTGGAAAGACATGCACGTTTTGCAAGTACATACAATGTTTGGACAAACGAAAAACTCCAATTTCTAAATTATGTTACGAATGGATTTCAAGGAACTCATATGGTTTACAAAGGGATCATACTAAATATACCGCTTTTTACAAAACAAATGCTTATTTTCGAAATGTGAATGATTTACGGTCGGGGAGACCAGGGATTTGGTCGGGGAGACCAGGAATTTGGTCGGGGAGACCAGGGATTTTCATACATACAGACATATTACAAAAGGATTACAGACATTTTTATACATGGTATGGTTAGCTTAAGGAGGGTATACAACTTAGATCATGTGAGTGGGTAGGCGGGAACTGGAGGCCATTAATCCTCATTGTAGGACCGAGGGTCTTTAGCGGTAGATCTATCTAGGTGTAGCGAGCCCAGCCCTAGGCCCAACAGAACGGACCTCGGGGTGACTTGGTACCCGACGCAAAAATCTGCTAGGTTTGAGTCTTCCTACAGCACTTCACACATATCATTGGCTTTGCAACCCAATGGTGATCTCTTTTTTTTCCTTAATTGCTACATACCAGGGACATATATACTTACAAAAATACTTGTTTCATACAAATTAAATGCCATGTTTTATACAAATTCAAAGCATAGGGTTATGCGGGTATGGAGTCAAAGTCAGGGTGGGCATTGACGGTTATACGAACATTACAAATACGAGAATTTACAAATACATGGTTTTACGTACATAATACGTTACAAATACAAAGTTTCCATATAACTTGGCAAGAAAATGATTTTAAATTCGTTTTCTCAACAATACTTCAAAAGCCGGTTACTCAAAAAAGATTTATTTCAAATCTTTTACAAACAAACTATGAACTCGCTCAACTTTATGTTGAATTTTTCGCATGTTTCTTTCTCAGGTTGCATTTTAGAAATTATGGCACGGTTGGAATAGGAGAACCATTGGAGATACGACTACTTAGTGGCGTTCAATTTCTAGAAAGTCTTTGCTTATTTGCTTCCGCTGTGCAATGAAGATACCAGTCCAGTCACGCCAACGCTCTGATATTTCGGGGTGTGACATAAAATTGATGAGTTAGAAAAGAAATTGAAAGGTTTTGTGACCTCGTCAGTATTACTAGATCATATATGTCCAAAACCGATCAATGAAATTCCAATAAGTGACAATGTCACAAATTATGACAAAGTCTTAATTGAAGATTGTGATGATAAATCTGATGATGAAGATGATAAAAAGAAAATATTTTTGAAATTAAAAGAAAAATTTCAAGAAACTGTTTTACAATCTACTGAAAGAGGTGAATGCTCAAATCAAAAACCTTTTAAGAAGAATGTAGAACAAAAACAAAATGTTAAAAATTCGAAAAATTTTCAAAACAACAATAAAAGATCACCAGTTCAATCATCCAATCATTATAAAAAATCACAAAAAGTTGAAAATCAAAACTCACAAAAGGTTGGTAATAAGTGGTGCAGGTTTGACCACGATGCTCAAAAGTCAAA
Organism: Helianthus tuberosus; assembly: GCA_030545235.1. Taxonomy (NCBI): domain Eukaryota; kingdom Viridiplantae; phylum Streptophyta; class Magnoliopsida; order Asterales; family Asteraceae; genus Helianthus; species Helianthus tuberosus. Next base: position 50,569 of record JARYGA010006354.1, read on the forward strand.
TCAAGCTTACAGGAGAAGATGGGATGAAGATTCTTCAAAGCCAAATAATTATAATGATAGAAAACATAAAAAAGATGAGTACTACAAATCAAATCAGTGTTATGATTTGAGTGTTTGGTTTGAAAGTGGAGAATGGTACGATAACAAAGTGTGTTACAAATGTGGTTTTCAAGGACACATTGCTGTTAACTGCCAGAGTAAGAGTTTTAAAACAAGAAGATGCTATGACTGTCAAATCAGAGGTCATATTGCCAGAGATTGCCCAATGAGATCAAAGAGAAGATCGAGGGCTAAATCTCATAAAATGGTGAAGAACTCAGTCAAAATTAAAGAAAAGCCCAAAGAACAGAAAGTGAAATTATCACAGGGGCAGAAAGATAGACTGAGAAAGAAAAGAAAGAAAGCGAGGGAGTATCTTGAAAAGATTTTGTCCTCGGATACTGCCATGGATTCAGATACTAGTTCTAGTGAATCGTTTTGCTGTCCAAAGAATGATCAGTCAAGTAAAACAAATTCATCAGATACAAATCTGAGGACAAAAGAGAGGATAAAGAAAGAAAAATTGACTAATCAAACTGATAAAAAATCAAAGAAAGTTAATTTTTCAGATAAAATCTTTATCAAAGTTTTTGAGTATAAAAGAAACTGTGAAAGGTCGTTCATGTCACAGGTTGATGAATTTGGAAAACCTAAATCCTGTGTGGATTGGGTTCCAATAAAGGTTGGCGATGAATTTGTTTATGGAAACAAAGGAGCCACTTTCTTGCGATGAATTTGTTTCTTCGGAAGCAAAGGAGCTATGTTTTGGCGATGAATCTGATTCGTCAAAGTCAGAGGAGCCACGAGTTGAACTAAAAAGAGAAAAGTCAGTTCTGCAAAAGGATGATGTCAACTTTCCATCATTGCAGACTAAAAATTTCAAATCTAAAAATGTTCAGAAACCGAGTGATAATAACTCGGAATCACCCAAGAACCGTCAGGCTTGGGTGAATCTCTTTAAATGAAAAACCTGACTTGCCAGAACTCCCAGGTTGGTAATTGGGGAGTAGGAATCGGCATCTTTCTTGAGAAATGTTTAATCAAGGACATTAAGTTGTACTTGATTTAACTTTCGTACAAGTGGATGAAAGAACAAGGTGATGAATGAACCCGTGTGTGTGAATTCAACAAAACTAATTTTCCAGAAAAAACCATTTTGATTAAAACAAACTTAAGTGTTTTGAAATCATAATGGGAAGATAGTTTGTTGTCAGGGGGAGTTCTGATTGTTTATGCCAAGAGGATGACAATTTGATGTAATTCACATCATGTTGTCATGTTATTTGTACAGTTTATTGCTTTCTTTTTCAAATTTTCCCAGAAAATCAAAATTGAAACATATTTTGATTTTAGGGGGAGTAAGAAAATTTAGAAATTTTGAAAATATTGAAAAATGAAAAAAAATAAAAAACGAGAAAGAGTTGTGTTGTGAAAAAGAGGAAATGATAGTATATCAGTTAGACTGTCACAGTTAGACTGTTTTTCATTAGTATGTTTTAGCATAAAATTTTGAAAAATTCAAAAAGATTTTATTTCATTTTATTTTCGACAACTGATGTTGAAAAGCTGATTTTCAAAATTCCGAGTGCTAAACATGATGAACAACATGATTGGGAAAGTTTGTTTGAGATGTGAAATAATTTTGAAATGTTTAAATGGTTCATTAATTTGAATCAAAATTTTGAATGTTACAAATTCAAGAAGCTTATCATTGTCAAAATTGTTTTTTGTACAAGTGGTAGAAGATTGTGCAGGTTAAAGCCAGGTTTCTGATCCTGTTGCTACGGAGAGCCAGGAGATGTTTCAGATCCTGTGAAAGCCTGAGCAGAGTTTGAGCCAGGATACGATCTTAAGGCGATAGAGAATTCAAGACTGCGATCCCAGCTTATTGATAGGGGGAGTCTGAAGATGTTAGAGTCAGTTTCAGATCCTGGAACAATACTCAAGTCAGAAGTTGTTAATGCTGAAGAATTTATAGAATCAAGAGAGGTTAGAGCCAGGTTGCGATTATGGAAGAGAAAGAGAGAGAGAGAGAGAGAGAGAGAGAGAGAGAAGATAAAGATGAGAACGAGAATATTTTGGAAAGAATGAGAAGACCGATCAAGACTGAAGAGTCGACATGCTGAAGACTCGTATTGAAGACTTCGTCAACATCCAAGGGGGAGACTGTTGGTGCATATGTCTGTTGACTTCGTCTTGTATAGAGTCTTGTAAATAGAATGATTGATCAGGGCATGAAATACGAGAAAAACGAGAAATATATAGGTTGTGGCCATTTCGCACGAAATGGACATGTCCATTTCGCACGAAATGGCACTGGCCAACTCGTGTGAGTCCATTCCACACGAAATGGGATTGCCTATATATAGTGTGCTTGGTCATTTCATTTGTAACTTTGTGATTCCGGTGCCGATGTGCTGCCGAAGTGTCTCCTGCCTGTAAAACGTTGAGAAATCAATACAAGAGACATATTAAACTGAATCTAGTGCAATACAAGCTGAACGAAGCCTAAATCACTGAATTCCGCATCTGATTTAGTCTGAGATCTCTTCTGAACGACTAGTTTTGGTCGTGCAAACGATCCTACATTTTTTACTTGTCTTGGTTTAATTTGGGAATAGCAAGTTCTAAAAAGGTTATATTTTTACAAATTTACAACCGATAACATCGTGATAAAAAGAACCAACATAAGAAAATTATGAAACGGCATGATAAATCTAGTTAAAATTTGATTATATATACTTGATCACATTAAAAACCCATTCCCACAAAAAGTGAGTTTTGAGCCTTTATTGAGCATACAAACACACATCTTTAAACTAAATGCTCATTTTTCGTTTCTTGTGTGAATAGCCGCTTGGTTTCTTACGACTCTACAACTTTCCATGACGATACATTCCCGGTCCTTACCAACTTAAACCCAAATAAGTAAATGATGGAGGCATTAGGACTAACCCTTTTTCTTTCAACACCATTTTTTTTACCACCTACCCAAAATCCCCCTAGTTAACCCCTTTGAGCCTAAACCTTTTCATTTTTTAACCCACAAAGCAAACACCCTTTACCCACCAAAACCCTTTTTTCATTTTAAACCCTTTATTTTAGTAAAAAACTTGGTTTTCATGTGACATCCCTTATCAAAAAAAAAAAAAAAAAAAGAAAAAAAAAAGAATGAATGATGAAGTCTAAGCAATAAACAAACAAGTTCATCAAAAGGTACTTTGTTTGAAAAATGCTTCGTTTGAATAAAAAGTCACAAAAATAAAAAGTTTTACGAAAACCAACGCTTTTTACGCATTTCGCCCTTTCCTACTAACCACTAACCCAAAACCACCTACCTTTAACCCAAGCCTAACCCTCCCCCAAAAGTCCTCTTAATATTTACAAAGGTTTATAGTTAAAAAGGAGGAGGATTGATTGCTTGGCAAGCATATGGTAGAAGTAAGTTCCATGCCGGTCCCGAGTGTTTCACAAAAATACATCTTCGGCCGAGTGTTGAGTGATCTCCCGTGAGGTATGTGAACTTGTATATAAATGGAATTTTAAAGAGGCATATTATGCCCAAATAAGTAATTTCTCTTATGTAAAGTTCTAAATAAATCATAACGAATAGATTGTAAATAACAAAAAAATAAAACCTAATAAAAATCTTGGATTCCCGACACTCAAGACAAGCCCAAAACCTTCTCTTCTACCCATTCCATTTGGGAGTGTAAGCCACATTATAAAGAGTTTTGCTTGAGGACAAGCAAAGATTCAAGTGTGGGGGTATTTGATGTGTGTAAAATGCAACATATAAATCACATCAATTAAGGCATAAAACAAACCATTTTTTAGTACTAATGTTGGAAAAAGTATGCTTTTGTCTTCCTTTTGTATTTTCAGGATTAAATGAGCTCAAATGAACAAAAGAAGCAAAAAGGTAGCTAAATCTAACATAAATACAAGAAAAGGAATAAACATGGCATGCCCAACCCCTAGACAGCATCTTCCGAAGCAAAAACAAGACATCAGAAGGCTGAACATGCCCCATGCTCATTGAACACGGGGGCATGCCCAAGTGTCTCCAGAAAAGACAAAGTTGTAGAAGCTTCTATCTCCCAACACGGGGGCGTACCCAGCGGACACGGGGTCGTGGTCAACGCTAAGATTCGCAGAATCTAAGCAAATCTTGATAGTACAGATACGCTTCTGCGTACGGCGCCGTGCCCAGCAGACACGGGGGAGTGGTCAACTAATGCAGACAAACTGCATTTAATGAAGAAAGAGAAGATGGATGGACACGGGGCCATGCCCAATGGACACGGGGCCGTGCCCGGGCTTCTATGCAGGCTATAAATAGGGATGCTTGATTCACTTCAAATGCATTGCTTGGCAAACCACCTCTCTCACACTTCACCCACCCACCCACCACCATCACAACCCACATCCACCACCATCATCCATCATCCATCATAGAGTGTGTGTAGTAGTCTCGGGATCCAAGATTGATAAAGAGTTCTTGACAATCAAAGGCCATGTTTGCCTAAGTCTCTTACATCACTTGGTGAAGACGAGCATTCAGTGTAATACTTTTTATTTTTAATCTTTTCGCACTTTTTTATTTGGTTATGTATTAATGACTTTAATAACTAGTTTCTTATGTTGAAGGTGAAACTTCCTTATCATTTGTCCGTGGTGTCTTGGCGTTATTTTACTGTCTATATAAAATAAAAGATTTACACCATTCATATCTCAACGGTCTACATGGAGATATGTTGGCTACCTGGTCGGGGGTTAAGGGAATGGTTTGGTAAGCGTCTTGCCTTGTTCAGTGTATAGATCCTGCAAGGACATGGGTCAAGCTTAGTAGGACCTCCTTCAATACCCACTGGTATTGGATGGCGGGGGTTCGAATTTCTTGATCCCCTCATATGTAAACTACTATTAAAACATTAACCCGGCTACTTAGGATTGTATCCCTGCTGACTCAAACTACTTAGCCGAGGGTAACGTCACCTTCAAAAGAGGGGCCTACCACATTACGCATTAATAACTTAATTAATTATCTTTCAATAATCCAACCCTTTAGGATTGTATCCTTGCTGACTCAAACTACTGGGTTGATGGTAATGTCACCTTCAAAAGAGGGGCCTACTACTATAACTAAGATAATTTTTTAAAAAGTGCCAAAGTGCGGAAATAATCAAAGGTTACACTAAAGGAGAGTCGGATCCAAGTGATTCATCTTGTCTATCTGTTTTTATTTTTATTTTTATTTTCATCATTTTTAGTTTTTATTTCCATGTTTAAACCTTTTTCTAAAATTTTGATTTGATTAGACGTTGAGGATAAACCGGTACTAAAAGCTCTTGTGTCCTTGGACGACCTCGGTATCTTACCAACGCTATACTACGCTCACGATGGGTGCACTTGCCCATATGTGTGTTTAGTGTTAGTAAAATATCGTGTTTTATAAATTTAAAACTTGACTAAAGTGTAAAAAGGGCTAAAAAAATATACATAAAAACCTATCACACTACACACGCATCAAGTTTTTGGCGCCGTTGCCGGGGACACAAGGATTTTAAGAAAGCTTAAAATCGACGGTCTAATCAGTTTTTCAAAACCTTTTTAAAACGCGCGCACATTTTCTGCATTTTAGTTAGTTTTTGCATTTACAGTAGGTTGAACACGGGGCCGTGTTCACTGAACACGGGGTCGTGCTGCACATTTTTTTATAAAACACCCAGATACAGAGTCTGAACACGGGGTTGTGCTCACTGAACACGCCCCCGTGCTGCACAAAACCAGTCACTTTTATTAAAACTTCTAGATACAGAACCTGAACACGGGCCGTGTCCATTGAACACGGGGCCGTGTCCAGCCTCTGTTTCCATTCTTATTTTTGTTTTCTTGTCTCGAGACTCTGTTGTGGTCTGCTGAGTGATTCTTATGGATCAATACTTAGGAGATTACAACTACACCTATGAGGAGGATGATTATAGGGAAGACTATTGCACCATTTGTGGTAACCCTCACTCGGTACAATATTGTGACCTCTTTACACCATCCACTTCATACACCTACTATGAAGAGCCCAGGTACAAGCCGTCAACTTCATATACATCCTATGAAGACCCAAGGTATGAACCTTCTCCCTCATACTCATATTTTGATGAGCCAAGGTATGAGCCTTCCTACTCATACTTTGAGGAAACAAGATATGAGCCTCCACCTTCATATAACTACTATGAGGGACCATGGCGTGAACAACCCACCTCATATGAGTATTATGAAGAACCAAGTTACGACCCTTATCCATCATATACTTATAATGAGGAACAATGGTGTAAACCATCTACCTCATATGAGTATCATGAGGAACCAAGGATCAAACATCCGGATTCAAGCTTTGAGGATCCTGATCCTTACTCTATCACCCACATAGCCGATAAGATAATAGAACACATTAAAACTACCGAACGGTGCATAAAAGAATCTCACGCAAGGGAAGACGAGTCCCGCGCTAGGGAATGATTAACTTGTAATAAAGAAGAGATAGTTGAAAATGTAAAAATGGAAGAACAAGTAAGTGAAAAACCGACACATGAGTTAAATAG
>JARYGA010006355.1:0-33782 GCA_030545235.1 Helianthus tuberosus
AACCGTACCCGTTTGTGATATGTTAGATTGTATTGTGATTATTGTGTTAAATGTTTGATGATTTTAGCTAGTAACCTGTTAACCTGTGTAGAAGTTAAAATCTTAAAATGTTGTACCCCAAACAACCTCGACGAAACCCACAGTTTCGCCGCTAACTGTCTCGACGAAACGGGGGAGTTTCATCACAATCACCTCGACAAAACGGGGTGTTTCGCCGGCCCAATGTTACGCCGAGGCCCAGTTAAGGCCCAACAGTTACAGTTTACGTATTTAGAGTAAGTAGGGTACGTGAGTCGTCATTCTTGCAAACCCTAGAGTTCATCCTTTGTGCGACGGCAATTACTCACCCTCCCGGATCCTTGCTAGTTCATTCCGTAATCGGTTAGTGTGTAATAATCAGAATTGATTGCTTGTTATACTGTTTAGATTGTTTGGGTAAATGCTTGTTGTCATAACTTGATTTCTCTGTCTGATTTATGATGATTGTCACGATGATTATGCATATCGAGATTCCATTGTTAATGATATTTGAAATGGTGAATCTGATTACCCATTATGAGATGATTAGAGGATAGAATGATAAATAGTAGGGTTTGATATTCGGTTGTTAATCCATGAGAATAAATCAGATGTTTGAGATTTGTATTCGTTTATGTTCGCTGATTTGGACCATGTTACTGTTTGGTAGAGTTCTTGCGATTGAGTAGATCTGATCATTTACTACATTCCAGATTTCAATCGAAGTCATGTATGGTTACTTGATGATTCAGGGTTCTTGCTAGAGGTTGTGTTGTGATGCATATGGATTAATGATTAGTAGTATAATGCATATTATGTTCGAATGATGACTGTATGATTGATGACGGTGGTGATACGGCTGTTAGTGATTAGGGTTTTTCAGTATTTGAAACTGTTACGCGACTTAACAGTTGCTTGTCGACGAAACTGGAGAGTTTCATCGATGGGGATTACGACGAAACATGGGGGTTTCGCCGAAGGGGTTCACGACGAAACAAGTATGTTTCGTCAAGCTATTAAACATGCTTAGTAACTCGGTTAGGTCTGTTAAGGGTTAACTGGGTTAGTTAGCTGTTGTTAATGATAAGCGTGACTTGCATGAGCTTGTATAACTGTTAAATGCTATGTGTTAGTTATTGCTCGAATACATGTGATGATCATTACTGTTACTTGAACTATGTTCTTATCAACTGATTACGCATGTGTAAATACTATAGGCTTGGATTGAATTATTTGTGAGCGAGTAATAATCTTACCGAGCAAACCGAGGTGAGTTCACACTTCTAAGGCATTGGATTCCCGGTGGGTTGGGAATGGGATTGAATAACTACGACAGAACTTGTACATATACCACTACTAGACTACTTACCACCGTCCTCGGATTGGGAAGGACGCCAGCGCTAAACCTACGTACTCGCTATGTACCACCATCCTCGGATTGGGAAGGACGCCAGTGCTAAACCTACGAACTCGCTACGTACCACCGTCCTCGGATTGGGAAGGACGCCAGCGCTAAATCTACGTACTCGCTACGTACCAATGTCCTCGGATTGGGAAGGGCACTTACGTAAAACTTACGTAATCTCATACTTATCACTGTCCTCGGATTGGGAAGGACACCTATAGATACCACTAGTCTAGTAATATACAGCATGGGAAGCCCCCACTAAATATCGTAAAGGTTTGGGAAACAAGGATACTGGGTAATACATGATTCTGAAACAAACTTACGATTTTTTATACGAACTCAATAACTGAACAATCAACTGTGAACTCGCTCAACTTTGTTGTTGACTCGTTGTTACATGCCTTGCAAGTCGATAGGTATTCATGGAGCTTGCACAGGGAGGCGCGGTCGTTGTGGGACATGGACAATGGGTGCCATGTTAAAAACATTATAACATTTCGAACTTAATACTTATGTTGGGTTTTCATATTTATGTTTCCGCTAAACACTTAACTATGTTTCGTTTTGAACACCTTTCGTATTGTTGGATAGAATTTTATTTATTACTTACAATGTTCAATATGATTGGTGGCTTGATCCTAGTCAGTCACGTCTCCAGGCGGTGATACTCCGCGTGTGGATTTTTGGGGGTGTGACATTCGAGAACACGAAGTTGATGATACCCAGAACGCAGATCGATCTTGGAGAAACAGGTAGCACCTTGTAGCTGATGAAAGAGATCATCGATTCGAGGTAGGGGATATTGATTCTTAATGGTAAGCTTGTTAAGCTCAGGATAATCGATACACATTCGAAAAGATCCATCTTTCTTTTTCACGAAGAGGACAGAAGCACCCCAAGGCGAAAAGCTCGGACGGATGAATCCTTTATCAGATAACTCTTGAAGCTGTTTCGATAACTCTTGCATCTCCGACGGTGCAAGACGATAAGGTGCTTTCGCAATCGGGTTGGCATTGGGTACAAGGTCAATATGAAACTCGACTTTACGAACTGGAGGCAAACCAGGCAGTTCATCAGGAAACACCTCTGGATAATCCCGAACAATCGGAATATCCCGAATACTCTTGCTCTTGTCTTTCTCCTCGGTGACATGTGCTAGAAAAGCAACATATCCTTTTCGTAAATACCTTTGGACTTCCATACGCGACATGAGTTTCAAACCACCAGAAGGTTTCTCGCCATGAACTTCAAGAACATCGCCAGACAAAAGAGGAATATGAACGATCTTATCAAAACAAACTACCTCAGCATGATGTTTGGTTAACCAATCCATCCCCACGATAATATCGAAACTCCCAAGTTGCATCGGTGTGAGGTCAATAGAAAAAAGATGGTGATCAAGGTTCAACTGACAATTACGAATAACAGAATCGAGAACAAGAGGTTTACCAGTAGCAACTTCGACAGATAAGGGTTTCCTCAGTTTAGTTCTAGGTATTGCAAGAAAAGGCTCAAATGATAATGAAACAAAACTTCTATCGGCACCAGAATAAAAAAGAATAGATGCAGGTCGATTGTTAACAAGAAACGTACCATTGACAACCTCGTTGTCAGCCCTCGCCTCGTTTGCATATAGATTGTACGCTCGCCCACTAGCGGGATTCACATTCGCGTTGACATTCACGTTCGGATTCGCATTTGCATTCACCAACCTCGGGCAGTTGTTGCGGAAGTGACCAAACTCTCCACAATTGAAACATGAACCCGGTGGGAATCTCGCAGCATTCCCCTGAACCTGTGTTGGAACCTGAGCAACCTGATTCTGACCCAAATGACAGATGTTGGCCAGATGCCCAAGTTTACCACACGTAGTGCATTGCTTGCAAGCTTGTTGTGCAACATGATGACCGTTGCAGCGAGCACAATGAGGTGCGGTACCAGCATATACTTTCTTCGCGGCTGTTGGTTCTGAGGGTTCTGAGCATTTTGTACAGTTACTGCAAAATTTTGGGAAGCCTTGCGCTTCCTTGACTTCTTCAATGACTCACCTTTCTTATCCTTACCCTTATCATTGCCTTTAACAGAATCGGTCGACTTTTTCTTATCACCCATGCGGGTAAGTTTACCGTTCCTGACCTGAGACTCAGTCAGGGTAGCAGACAACTCGATCGCGTGACGAACAGTAGTTGGATTAATGCCAGTCATAATATCCTGTATGGAATCGGGTAAACCATCGATATACCTCTCTATCGCTTTCTCCAACGGGGTAACCATAGTAGGACACAAAAGATTGAGTTCTTCAAAACGATCCGTATATGCACGTGTTCTCCCCCATCTTGCTTTAGATCGTCAAACTCTCGTTCCAAAGCTCGAATTTCGTGACAGGGACAAAACTCTTTCATCATGAGAGCTCGAAGCTCTTCCCATGTCTGTGCCAATGCCACTTCGGCACCCCTATCATGCATCACTCCGTTCCACCATGTAAGAGCACGCTTCTCAAACACACTTGATGCAAATTCAACCTTACGCTCATTCAGACACTGCTCATGTCTGAATGTGCTCTCGATACTCTCGAACCACTGCAGGAGCGCAGTTGCTCCTTGCGACCCAGAAAACTTTAGCGGTTTAGCAGAATTGAAATTCTTGAAATTACATGGAGCATTATTGTTGTTATTATTATTTTTGTTGTATAACACGTGGATCTGGGTCACAACGCCTGGAAGCACAGCAGCCATTTGCTGAGAGACAAGGGCTGCGACTTCTTTAGCAGTAAAAGATTGTGCATCACGTCGAGGAGGCATTGTCTAAAAGGAAATATGAGAAACGAGTGAGGTCGACAATTAGGAAAAACAAACGCGGTATTGAAAATATCGAGAAAACACAAGGAAGGCGATCATTTGTCCGTTACCTCAAACAAACAAACGACACGCAGTGACTAATCAAAGTAAATGGTTCAAAATAACGTATCGCGAAGACATGCTCGCCTATAAGTGAACACTCACCCCAGGAGTTCCCAGGTAAGAGTGATTGGTCCGATTATGTGGATTTGTACGAACACTCTAGCCTTAGACAGAAAACTCAGGGTACAGGCATTCACTCTTCCAATTTGCACGTGTTCACATTATTTAGACCCAAACTTTAACGAGATTTTGAAAACTCAAAAGGCACCAAGCCAAATATGAGTCAAACTGGAAGGGTTCAAAACCTAGTAATCAATCATCCTAGAACGGATGATTAATTTTCAAAGCAGATTCGAAATTTGTGTTCTCGTTGTGGTTATCACCTAAGGGTAGGTGACGGTTTTGTTTTTAAAAATCTAAACGCAGAAAACTTGCGTTGGGGTCCTAGAAAGTTATAGTCTAGGTCAAAGCATTACTAATAACCTAATTCCCTATAACCATTGGCTCTGATACCAACTCTTCTGTCACACCCCGACCACGTTAAAACAACAAACCGTGGCGGAAACGTCGGGGAGTGTCGTGGCAGAATTATTGTTTCACAACCATGGATACATAAAGTTTCGTTTTATTAGAATATTTACATTAACATTGTTTTAAAACCAAACCAACAAGTTACATATCGACTAATATTGTTATTATGTCACTAAGGCCTCGTCCAGATCCTATGTGACTCATGCATCCTAGCAATCAACATCAAGCAACATCACCTGAAACATATGTAAAAACAAAGTCAGCAAAGAAATGCTGGTGAGTACATAGGTTTTATGAGAGTATCGGACTCATGGCTCGTTTACATGCTGCAATACTTTATTAGACTATCAGAGTCAAAAATACACACCTTGTTTTGAAAAGTGTATTGCAACATAATTAACCAACTCAAATCAAGTTGGTTATAACTTATAAAATCTCATAGCCATGATTCTTAACCCCAAAACATTTGTTTTAGTAAACCAACTCGTAAAACATTTCGTAAAAACTCGTGAATAAAACTCGTATGGTTTATAACTTCTCGAAAACATCGTTATGTGACATCGTTTCAAAATCGTTTCCCCAGTGAACTAAATAATGACACAAAATGTAGTATGATAAGATCACTTATATATAAGATGTACCAGTGGCGTATCTACCATGCTTTTATCATGCTACACCCGTCCCATTATCTAATCACAACCCAAAACCAATCGTTTAATCAAATCGTTTATCTCGTTTAATTCGTTTCAAATCGTTTAATTCGCCCCAAAATCATTTAACTTGTTTTAATTGTGAAAACAACTTTTGGTCGTCTCGCTAATAACATTCAAACCTTCGTGACTCGACTATCTTGCTTCTCGCATTAACAAACCACCAAAGGGTATGTTAACAATCAGATTCAGTCATTACCCACCTAACCCACACATAACCATGGGTGCAGTACGATAACAGGATTTGTCAGATTCTATGGTACCATAACCTAATACTGGTCGGCTTGATCAATGCTAATGAATGTCATTCGTTATGTAACTACAACCAACGAGTTTATTCACTTTATCGAAATCGTTATTAATTTAGTATAAACCATTTTAATCGCTTTTGAAACCATCATTTAAACCTCGAAAATCGTTTAACATGTGAACCACCCCAAAACAATTGAAAACAGTAAAATAGGGGAACTATGTACTCACATGAAGTGCAAAGTATCCTCAATCAATAGAACTTCAACAAACTCAAGTAAACCAGAGAAATCAAGCAGCACCTAGTAATCGAATCAGTAGTAAATAAATTGACACCTCAATCGAAAGATCGGATAGAATGAGGTCTTGTAAACCAAATGAGTGTTGGAACTCATGTGATATGGTTTAACAAATTCTACATTCTAGATCGGAACCTAACCTAAGTGCTTTCGACCCATTGCGACCCATTAAGGTAGCTTATGCTTTTTTAACGCATCGTTCGCGCAAATGCGCGTTCGAGACGTCTAACTAGTCCTATGACAAGTATTATATGCCTAAACATGTTGCATAATCAATTAAGTGACAAAAATTTATGTTACATATGCTTAATTACCAATTATGCATAAAAAGGGTATTTTGGTCATTTACCTAAGGCATATAAACTACTTATCATACAACTAATTAAACCTAAGTGACCATAAGGTATAACCTCGGAAGGTTATTCCCTATGCAACTATGGTTACTAAGCATTTTTGGTCGGATCCTAATGATCGACCGAACGGGTCGAGTTCGAAAGTCTAAGCGGGTGTTTAGTCCGCTTGACTTACGACTCTACACAAGCACTAAACTAAAAGTGATGAGCTAAACATGTTAAGACATGTTTAGTTAAGTTAGAAAAATGGTTTTGGTATCAAAACAAACGGTTTTGATACCCAAGAGTAGTTTGGTTACAAAATACGCACAAATACACATTTTGGCCGAAACTACGACTCGTCACTACGCCAAGTCAACGTGGTAATCAGTAGGTATAGTCACAAGGGACTATAACCGTCGTGATTACGCTCACGTTGCAAAGTTCAAATGAACTTTGTGTTGACCATTGACTGGTCAAAGCTGAAAGTCAAACTCTGTTTGACTTTCATGCTTGAAATACAAGAACAAGCAAGAAGAGGACTTACAAAAGGTCCAAGAAGTGTTTTGATTCAAAGTTACTCAGGTATGAGGTGTTAAAACCTCAACTTAGAGCAGAAGTTGAATCAAGGTGTGAAAAAACCAAATGAGGAAGCTTGCTATTTATAGGAAGTTGAGATCAATAGGATCTTTCCATGTGTTTAGAGGGTGTAATCTTGGCTATACATGTGGGTACATGGTATTAGAATACAATGGGGGTCGAAAACCAGCTCCAGGTATTGTAAAAGTTACAAAAAAGACCCCCAAGTTCAACCCCGTTGCTGAAAAATGCTGAAAATCAGATTTCTATCCAGATCAGGCCGTGGCGTCGCGCCACGGCAGAGACATATGGTGGTGGCGCAGCGCCACCAGGTGCCAGTTCCAGAAATTTTGCCAAAATGGCAGAAATGGTCCCTGCACATGTTTAAGGCCTTTTTTGATGCGTTTAAACCCCGTTAACCCCATTTCAAGGCTCTAAAATGATGTTAAAGTATAGGGAACTCAAAACATGCTCAAAAATATCTCGGATGTCGGTTCGTTTGGTCGTACGATTGCGTTATTCGGTTAATTACGACGGAAGTCGTAACAAACGCAAAAACGATCTAAATTACGCGACGAATGGAATTTTATCAAGCCAATCACTAAAATAAAATATTTTAATGATTACATAAATTTTTGGATGTCCGGATATATTCAGAACGTAAGATATGCGTGAAAATGCAAACTTGTGCACTTTTTGACGCTTTTAGTCCCTATTGATCAATAAAGTTTATTTTAGCATACCGAACCCCTCAAAGCCTATTTCTATGCTATGTAAAGGATATTTAGGGTATGTTTAACTTATGATCAAGTTCCGGAATGTTCGTTACTATACAAATCAATATAGTTTCACAGTTTGACACAATTAGTCCCTGTGATCGAACAAACTTGATTTCAACACACCAGACCATCCAAAACTCATTTCTAAGTTATGTGGAGGTTATTTAAGGTATGTTAAGCCTATGTCACTATTCCGGAGTGTTTGTCGTATTAAACTGACTACGTTTACGCACCAGTTTGCGTATAACCTTCCAGAAAGCGATTTAAAGCTTGAAATCGGAATCGAATCAAATCGTAAAATCATCAAACACAAATACACACATAATAACACCAAAACACATATAATAACACCAAAGCACATTGTTTTATTGATAATTGACATTGTTTTACATTATACGACGATTACAGAACACAGTTGTCACATTAGAATACTCATGGAATACTTACTTAGGATGCATATGATTCATTTTTATTAAGTACATTTGAAACATTTTAAACAATGCATCGAAACTACTAGAAAAGCACCTAGTAAACTAGTATTCTGACGAAAACGCAGGATCCGCATAAATCATCTAAACGACATCTTTAGGACTCAGATGAAAGTCCAACATCTAATATATATTAAACCCTAACTAGGAATGCAAGGGTTTGATTTAAAACCTTTCCGAAGTCCGATAACACTAAAAATTACCCTAAAACCACTAAAAGCGACGATTTCAACACTTTTCCGAAGAAATTCTGCAGAAATCAGCTTTCTAATATTTTTACAACATGTAAAAATGCTATTTAACATAGAATTCATGTGAGGATACATTCGGGTATCATCCGAACAAATAACTACATCAATTCACACAAGTTACGCAACTTAGCGTTCAAATAACGTCTAACCGAAACAATTCGAAACGAATATCCGAACAATATCAAATCTTTTTTTTAATGATCATCTAGTGTTATTTGGATCATTATAGTCTAGTAATGGTCACTTAACACCCTCTTATCACTTAAACACTCACACAAACAAGTTTCCTAACATAACACCTCAAAATCTAACACTTAATCAAAAGAATCAAGTTCACCAAGCAAGGGTACCCCCCCCCCCTTGTTCTCGGCTCACACCACTTGTGTGGGACCCCCTTTTTACCTTGTCACCTTAAATATCTAGATATTTACCTTTGGTTACTAGTGGATTAACCAAGTGGGCAAGTGGTAAATGTTGGTGAAAGACTTTAAACACTTTGGTTCATAATCAACAAAGCTTGTCATCTCACTTTTCACCTTAGTTTTTCACATAGATAAGAAACACTCTCAAACTTCATATCCTAGCCAAGAACACCCACCAAAATCATTCACCATTTTAACACTTTTTGATGATCAAGATGGAGCTTGAAGTTACTTAAGGTGATCTAAAGCAACAACAAGAAGAAGCAAGCCATTCCATCCATTCCATAGCTTCCAAACACCAAGATCCACACTTTTTCTTTTTCTTAATCATCATCAAGATCATCCCTAGCCATTAGTGCTAGAAGTAAGCTTCTAAAATCTCTTTTACATACTTATTTATGCATTGTTTGTTTAAAGAACATGTAATAAACTAAATAATCATACAAGATAATATGAAAATACAAAGAAGCAAAGTAATAATCATGATATAAAAAGTGTGTTTATGTTGTGATTTAAAGTGGATTACTTGCATATTTGATCTAGTTTTGATGATTAGCATACAAATAACTTGTTAGATAATGCTTAAAAACATAATCTAACAAGTGTACACGAAAATGTTTAAGGGTTTTATTAAACATAAAAGTTTAGATGGATGATCATAATCTTTGATTTTGTTAAAGTATGTAAGGTTTTTAACTAAAAATAATACTTTTACAAAGTTATAAAAAGAAACATACAATATGGGTTTTTATAAAAAGCTTGTTAAAACTAGAAGTAAAGCATAGATTTTGAACTAGTTAACTTATGTTATGATCATACCAAAACCCTACATGTTATTGATTTCATCTTGTTAAGATTTTGATATAAATCTCATATGTTTTTATTAAGAAAAATATGAGAAGATTATTGGTGATTTTATAAGAAAAAGATATATTTTATATAAACATGGCAAAGTATATATTTCAAAGAAAATATGACCATTTTTCTTAAAAATCATACGTTATAAAAACTATTATTTTTGACAAAATCTTTATTAGATTAAAAAGATTTTAAAGAATAGTTTTTCTAAAAGCAAAGTTTGATATAAATATATATTTTTGAGAAAATATATATTTAGTTAACTTAACAACTTATGTGCTATGTGTTATTTGTTTGTATTAGTTATATGTATGATAACTAGGAACTTGAATACAACGGTACAAATGAACACAATGTACATTTCGACTAAAGTCTTACAAGACTACATTTAAATACGCCTTATAAACAACTTACGGACATTCCGAGCCTTCGGACACAACTTATGGTCAAAACAGACGACGGCCGAATCTATAAACATATCGCCATTCCGAGGAGTTACTACGACGCTTAGGCGATCTTTCGACGCGAATACATACAAATCACCGACAACAATATCCGGATGTTTTAAAACTTATAAAAACTATTATGTATTCTTTTGATTAAAAAGCATATATTTAGTAACTTTTATAAAAATGAAAGAATATATTTTCACAAATGGGCTTATTTTTAACACATGGGCTTATTTTACATATGGGCTTATTTTATACAAATGGGCTTATTTTTAACACATGGGCTTATTTTACATATGGGCTTATTTTATACAAATGGGCTTATCATCCTAATTGAGCTTAACATAAATACATGGGCTAAGCCCAATATCAAGACTCATGGGCTAAGCCCAATACCAAACATATGGGCCAAGGCCCAATAACATTAAGCCCAATAACATTTGGGCCCAATACTATTTAGGCCCAATAATATTATGGCCCAATAACATCAAGCCCAATAACATTTGGGCCCAATACTATTTAGGCCCAATAATATTATGGCCCAATAACATAAACTCATGGGCTAGGCCCAATAACATTAAGGCATGGGCTCGGCCCAATGACATATAATTGATAAAAATACAATTATACAATTTACTTATACAAGACACGAAATCAAGAAGACAAGACCCGATGATACAACTCACAAGATACAAAATTACATATATATATTTGGTGAAATATATATATAACAGTTTAACAATTCATACATCTAATACACAGTTCAACGAACAACAAAGACATACAATTCTTACACATATTTAAGACACAAGACTTGTACTCAATTCATTTACAAAGACCGAAGTGTCTAACAAATATAAGAACATTTGTAGGTCGCAACATTGTTCAAGACTGTCACACCCCCAAATTCCATCATGCGGAGTATCACCGCTTGGAGGCGTGACATGACCAGGATCGAGCCACCAATCATATTGAACAACATAATTAAGTAAATCAAACCAACCGCAATACAATTGGTGACCAAAAGGAAGTTAACCAAGTTCAATTTAAACAGCGGAAGCATAAGACGTTAAACCAAAACATAAGTTCGTAGTTCATAAGTCTAAAGACCCAAAACATAAGTTTCATAAGTTCATAAAGTTTATTTATTGAGTACGGGTCATAACAGTTCGCATCCCACAACGACCACCTCCATGTGCAAGCCCCATAGCATCTAACGACCTGCAAAGCATGTAATAACGAGTCAACAACAAAGTTGAGTGAGTTCATGGTTGGTTGTCCATTTTAGAGTTGCTTCCAAAAAACGTAGTTTAATCTTAATCAGCTATCCAGCCGTGGGGGTTACCCCATAGTTCGAAAATGTTTATTTGTTAACCATCCCATGTCCCCTTCCCTGGCTATCCAGCCCGGCACTTCGGCCGTGGGGGCTACCCCATTATTTAAACTACCAGACTCGTTTATCATATCGACTACTACGAAAATTAATTGTGCCCTAGCGTCGGTGTCTATCATCACCGACGTGCCATAGTCCATTAGTACACGCCCGTCCGACTGGCACGGTGTGAGGTTTGTTAAACCTAATAGCGCTATTAACTAATGACCCGCTCGCCATAGCCTCGGCGATTAAGTCGATACAAAAAGGGAGGGACTTTGCTGATAGCGTTCTAGTCCAGTAAGTCTAATTCATCCCAACAGGACGAGGAATTTACATTCCTGAACACGTCCCAAAGGACGAGGAATCCCTATTCCTGAACCCATTCCCATTCCCACCGGGAATTACCATGCTTTGTAGAAAAGTGTGAACTCACCTTGGTTTGCTCGGTTTGACTCTATAAAATAGCTAACAGTCAAGGTCGGTCAATCACGTCCTAATATGATTACCAGTTACTCATTTAGTGGTTTCAAATAGAGCACAAAGTTCCTACACGTATCTACCATATAACATGTATATACTTTAACAGTTCACGCCCATATAAACATTCCGCCTATAGCTACTCAAGAGCAAGCACACGATATTGCACATAACACTTTTATTGATGTATAACATGTTAGATCATTCTCAGATAACCTACCAGACATTTAGACACGCAATTTACTACTTATGTCGTTTCAGCTTTTATATTCAAAACTGGGCTGTTTTCGGGGATTTTAATAAAATAGTTAACTTGTTCCAAAAATTCCCAACTTTTTACAGAATGTCTTAAACGATCCAAATATTATTGTGTAAAAATATCGGGATCCAATTCATCACCAATATTTTATAAAAAATCATTTTCCGGACTGCAATCAGATTCATCTTTTTCTGACTGCCATCCACGGAATAATTTATTTAAAATTTATCGTAAGTCCGATTTACGAAATTCCAGTGGGAGGATTACAAATACATCCGTGGTCATTTACAGAACAAATTTCATGACCTAGTTCTACTTAGGTTTCAAGTTATGATGAAGAATATAACACATATTTTCAGCAGCAAAAATGCATCTTTAGCTGCTGTTACAAAACGACCCTTTAAAAATAGTAAACGAAGTCCAAAAATTATGATTCCAGTGCCATTAGAACCGTATTTCGAAATACATAAATTTAGACTTCAGAAAATACATTTTTCGTTTTATTAAGGTCCTGTTACAGCCAACTGAAGTTGGCTGTAATCACCAAACAGCCTCTTTTTTTTCAGCTTTTAACATTCTAAAGCGTGCTCGATTGATTCCGTTAACATGTTTAGCGATCAACAACGATACTTAAAGCAGGTTATAAGTCCTTCATATCAGCACATAATCATCATATACCAAACAACATTATTCTAACATCATTTCTTCATGTATCATCTTGTTTAAGCTTATGTTCAAGTTTTAAGTGTAAGATCTTATGATGTTCATATGTTTTCATCATAATCTAACTTTTAACCATCATAAATATGAAGCAAATGAAGATCAAAGAAGCTTACTACTAGCTTTGAAGCTAGGGAAGAAACACTAGAGAAAATGAGTGGATAAAAGCACACTAGAGAGGTCCTTGATGATCCGTGAGTTCCACCTTCCGTTATTGACCTTCTTGCACCTTGATATCACCCTAGATTGCTTGATGGAGGAATGAAAATGGTAGAGATAATATGGGGGTGTTGGGCCGTAAGCTTGTAGAGAGGGAGAGAGGAAGTTTGTTGGTGATGAAGATGATAAGAAGTGTAGGTGGTTTATAACCCTCCAAGATCTTTTAGCGATTGGGTATGATGTCCCCCAAAGTACCATACAACATCAAGTCAAGATCTCTATGAAGATTATGGAAGATTTAAAATGATTTTGTGTTGTGGGGTCCCATGGGGGCGGTTACCATAGGGGGGGGGGTAGATTGTAAATTAAATTGTAAGTAACTTGTTAGTGGTAGGTTATGTGGTAAAAGCCTAGTGTTATGTGTTATATGTATTGTGTAGTGTGTTATAGTGCTCGGGGACCATAACTAGCTCAACAAAATAAAAACAATGCTTCTTACAATATTTTGGTGTTCCGGGTAATGTCCGGTTGTTCGGTTAGGTACTGTTCCGTTAAAGTGCTAATTAATCCGTAAAGTGTCCTATACATATATTTTTGTAACGTTTTAAATTTTCAACACTCTGGAAAGCATACCGGACTATTTAGTAACTTTTCTGTACACTACAAGTATGTTAACAAGCACATGTAAGTATAACACAGTAATCAAAAAGCAGTTAAGTGATTTCAGCACAATCATCAAGCACTTTAATTATCATTAATAAATTGTACGGATACATGGAATTATGAGGGTTGTCACATTCTCCCCCTGTTAAGAGAATTTCGTCCCGAAATTTAGCGCGTGGTTACTGAGGAAGCTAGTTAAGTTGCGTTGGTTTCCTGGTTTTCCTGGGGTGTCACATCATCCCCCCGTTGATTTGGAATTTCGTCCCGAAATTCTGCAGTAGCTTCAGCCTCAGTAGTGGTTGCACTTTTCTTAAACAGTTGGGGATACTTGAGTTTCATTTGGTCTTCTCGTTCCCAGGTATACTCTGGGCCATGACAGGAATTCCAACGAACTCGAACGAGAGGTATTCTGGTACGCTTGAGAATCCTAACATCTCGATCAGTAATCTCTACTGGTTCCTCGACGAATCGCAGCTGGTCATCGATAGTGAGCTCCTTTAAGGGAACTTTGAGGGTCTCATCTGACAGACACTTCTTCAGATTCGAAACATGGAAAACATTGTGAACTCCACTGAGTTCTTCAGGTAGATTCAACCTGTAGGCGACCTTGCCAATTTTCTCAATGATTTCGAATGGTCCGACATAACGCGGATTGAGCTTGCCTCGTTTGCCAAAACGAACTACACCTTTCCAAGGTGAGACTTTGAGTAGCACTTGATCCCCAACCTGGAACTCGAGTGGTTTCCTTCGCTTATCCGCATAGCTTTTCTGACGGTCACGGGCTGCCGCCATTCGTTGTCGTATCTGTGCAATCTTCTCGGTTGTATCCACTACAAGTTATGGGCCAGTGATTTGACTGTCACCAACTTCTGCCCAACAGAGAGGTGATCGGCACTTTCGTCCGTACAATGCCTCGAATGGAGGGGCCTGGATGCTGGTGTGGTAGCTGTTGTTATACGAAAACTCCACTAGCAGGAGGTGCTTTTCCCAGCCATTACCAAAATCGATTACACATGCCCTAAGTATGTCTTCAAGGGTCTGGATGGTGCGTTCAGATTGCCCATCCGTCTGTGGGTGATAGGCGGTGCTCATATCTAAACGTGAGCCAAAAGACTTGTGCATGGCTTGCCACAGTTCAGAAGTAAAACGCGCGTCACGATCAGAAATGATGGAGGTTGGCACTCCGTGCCTTGATACTACTTCCTTTAGGTAAATATCTGCTAGAGTAGAAAACTTATCCGTTTCCTTGATAGCCAGAAAATGTGCAGACTTGGTTAGTCGATCCACGATTACCCAAATGGTATCGTTTCCGCGTTGAGATCTGGGCAGGCCAGTAACGAAATCCATGGAAATTTGCTCCCATTTCCATTTAGGTATCTCTGGTTGTTGAAGTGGGCCTGATGGTTTCTGATATTGGACCTTGACCCTAGCGCAAGTCAAACATTTACTGACGTAGGCTGCTATGCTGGCTTTCATACCAGGCCACCAGTATGTAGTCTTTAGATCGTGGTACATCTTATCTGAACCAGGATGTACTGAATAATGAGACTTATGTGCTTCATCCATCACAAGCTCGTGTAGGTCTCCACACAGTGGGACCCAGATGCGTCCGTTAACATAGTAGGCGCCGTTTTCCTTTTGTTCTTGCCGTTGCCTCGATCCTCGTAAGGACTCAGCCTTGATGTTTTCTGTTTTCAATGCTTCGACCTGAGCATCACGAATTTGAGCGGGAAGGTTAGAGTGAATGGTAAGCTGTAATGCACGTACACGCTTAGGTATAGTATCCTTTCGACTGAGGGCGTCGACCACCACATTGGCCTTGCCCGGATGGTACTTGATCGCGCATTCGTAATCATTCAAGAGCTCGACCCATCGGCATTGTCGCATGTTAAATCCTTTTTCTTGAAGATATGCTCGAGACTCCTGTGATCGGTGTAAATGGTGCACTTGGTACCGTACAGGTAATGTCTCCATATCTTAAGCGTGAAAACAACTGCTCCCAGTTCCAGGTCGTGCGTAGTGTAGTTCCTTTCGTGAACTTTAAGTTGGCGCGATGAGTAGGCAATGACCTTGTCACGTTGCATCAACACGCAACCAAGTCCTTGGATGGAAGCGTCGCAATAAACCACAAAATCTTCTGTGCCTTCAGGCAATGAGAGGATGGGCGCGCTACAAAGCCTATCCTTCAAATGCTGAAACGCAGATTCCTGTACATCACCCCAGCGATAGGTGACACCCTTCTGAGTCAGTGAAGTGAGAGGTTGCGCAATCTTTGAGAAATCTTTGATAAATCTTCTGTAGTATCCTGCAAACCCAAGAATTGGCGGATTTCTGTTGGTGTACAGGGTGCAGGCCAGTTCTTGATCGAGTCAACCTTGGATGGATCAACATGAATCCCATCCTTGTTTACCACATGGCCTAGAAAGTGGACTTCGCGAAGCCAGAAGTCACATTTCGAAAACTTGGCATACAGTTGCTCTGCTCGAAGAAGTTCCAGCATAAGTCGTAGATGCTGCTCGTGTTCCTCCCGACTCTTAGAATAGATCAGGATGTCGTCGATGAACACTATGACAAACTTATCCAGGTAAGGCTTGCACACTTGGTTCATGAGATCCATGAAGACCGCCGGTGCATTCGTCAATCCGAAAGGTATAACCAGAAACTCGTAATGGCCGTAACGGGTTTTGAATGCTGTTTTGGAGACGTCCTCCTCTCAGACTCTCAGCTGATGGTATCCTGATCTCAAATCAATCTTAGAGTAAAAGCTCGATCCTTGCAGCTGGTCGAACAAGTCGTCAATGCGTGGAAGAGGATATCGATTCTTCACGGTCACCTTGTTGAGTTCGCGGTAGTCTATACACATTCTGAAGGTACCGTCTTTCTTCTTTACGAATAACACTGGAGCTCCCCAAGGCGAAGAGCTAGGACGTATGAAACCCTTTTCCAAGAGTTCTTGTAGTTGCGTGGACAGTTCTTCCAGCTCTAATGGAGCTAGACAATAAGGTGCTCGAGCTATGGGCGCTGCTCCAGGAGCTAGCTCGATTTGAAACTCAACTTGGCGATGAGGCGGAAGACCAGGTAATTCCTCGGGAAATACCTCAGGAAAATCACGCACAATAGGAATGTCTTCAATTCTCTTCTCTTCCGTTGATGTGTCAGTAACGAGTTCCAGAATGGCAGTGTGGCCATTTTGCAAACACTTCTGGGCCTTAAGGAAAGAGATAATGCCTATGACAGCACCACTCTTGTCGCCATGAATCATGAGGGGTTCCTCACCAGAACGAGGAATGCGGACGATTTTCTCCTTGCAAATAATCTCCGCTTGATGATGAGATAGCCAATCCATCCCAATAACGACGTCGAAACTACCAAGTGTGATAGGGATAAGATCGATAGAGAAAGTCTAACCAGCTAAGACGAGGTTACAACCTTTAACTATGTGTGTGGCTTCAAGGCTTTTACCGTTTGCTAGTTCTACTATGTGTTTGGTGTTCAAAAGTGTTGGAGTGCGCTTAAGCATTTGGCTAGCTTTTAAGGACACATAGCTAGTATCGGCACCCGAATCAAATAAAATAGTAACAAAGAAATCATCCAGAAGAAACTTACCCATCATAACATTGGGGTCGTTCCTTGCATCACCCTGACCCAGCACGAACACACGTCCCCTGGCACCATTACCATTGTTGTTTCCCCCATTGCCGTTTCCATTCCCCTGATTGTTGTTGTTCTGGTTCTGATTTAGCTGGGGGCAGTCTTTCTTGAAATGGCCCTCAGCACCACATTGAAAGCACCCTTTGTTGTTACCTTTTTGTTGCTGCTGCTGGCGTTGATTTGGTGGGGCTTGCTGTTGCTGTCGGTTCTGATTCGCCGGACGCTGACTCCTGCAATCCCTTGCAATGTGACCAGGCTTGTTGCATCGATGACAGTTGCCTTTACCACATGGCCCGCTGTGGTGCAAGTTACAGCGATTACATTTGGGGTAATTCCCCTTGTATCCACCTTGCCCTAGATTTCCAGAAGGCTGCTGACTGGGGCTCTTATGGTCCTCAGTCCTTCGTTGCTGAGACTGAGACTGAACGGAGGTAGAGCCTTTGCTCGAATTTCCATCCCATTTTCGCTTGTTGTCGCCAGGAGTATCAGTAGCAGCAGCGCTAATACGCTTGGGCAGCCTGTTCTGCTCAACTGCCTGATCGGTGAGGCGATGAGCCAACCTGATGACTTACTAAATGGTGCCCAGATTAGCTGAGGTTACGTGACTCTGAATCTCTGGTACAAGACCCTTGAGGTACAGCTCAATACGTTTGATGGGAGGGTCCACCATTGTAGGACACAAGATGGCCAGCTCGTTTGACCTCTTCGTGTATGCCTCGATCTCTGACCCCGTCATCTTCAAGTTGAAAAATTCCACTTCCAGCTTGTGGATGTCGTCACGACTGCAGTACTCTTACTTGATCAGTTCCTTGAAGTCATTCCATGGGGTGGCATTAGCAACCTCCAACCCAAGCAGTTGAACCTGTGCTTTCCACCAGGTCAACGCAGCACCTTCCAGCGTTCCAGTAGCAAATTTCACCTTACGATCTTCAGGGCATTCACACATCTCGAAAATAGACTCAAGCTTTTCGAACCAGTGAAGAAGGCCTACCGCTCCTTCTGTGCCGCTGAAGGTACTGGGTCGGCAATCCATGAAGATTTTGAACGTGCACACAGGAGGCTGAGCATGTTGACCTGTTGCGCGAGAATAAAAGACAAGGTTAAGCACGAGGGTTGGTTTGCGAAGGTAGGATCTAAACGTCCTAAGATGGGTTGGTATGGCAGGTCATACCTCCTGCAGGAATAGCTGCGAGTGCCTCAGCAACTCAACTGGGCTTAAGTGAGGTTGATATGTCCTCTGCGTCCGCTCATGATCTTCACAATGAAGCAACGTAAGTGAGAAAAGTGTCGCGAAAGTGCGTAAGTGTGGGACGACAGGAGAGAGTAAGCACACAAGGTTCAAATAGCAATTATCACGTTAACTAATGCACAGTGTGAACTATCTAATCGACAATATAACATAAATCATACCACCTATTGTGTCGAGTCTTGCACGTGGAGTGAAGCATCGTTGTGGATCGTTGAGCACTGTACAGGTTATAGTTTGGTTTTATCAAAAAGCTTTTCTCTCTTTAAAACCAAGTTCACTATAACCAATGGCTCTGATACCAATAAGTCACACCCCCCAAATTCCATCATGCGGAGTATCACCGTTTGGAGGCGTGACATGACCAGGATCGAGCCACCAATCATATTGAACAACATAATTAAGTAAATCAAACCAACCGCAATACAATTGGTGACCAAAAGGAAGTTAACCAAGTTCAATTTAAACAGCGGAAGCATAAGACGTTAAACCAAAACATAAGTTCGTAGTTCATAAGTCTAAAGACCCAAAACATAAGTTTTATAAGTTTATAAAGTTTATTTATTAAGTACGGGACATAACAGTTCGCATCCCACAACGACCACCTCCATGTACAAGCCCCATAGCATCTAACGACCTGCAAAGCATGTAATAACGAGTCAACAACAAAGTTGAGTGAGTTCACGGTTGGTTGTCCATTTTAGAGTTACTTCCAAAAAACGTAGTTTAATCTTAATCAGCTATCCAGCCGTGGGGGTTACCCCATAGTTCGAAAACGTTTATTTGTTAACCATCCCTTGTCCCCTTCCCTGGCTATCCAGCCCGGCACTTCGGCCGTGGGGGCTACCCCATTATTTAAACTATCAGACTCGTTTATCATATCGACTACTACGAAAATTAATTGTGCCCTAGCGTTGGTGTCTATCATCACCGACGTGCCATAGTCCATTAGTACACGCCCGTCCGACTGGCACGGTGTGAGGTTTGTTAAACCTAATAGCGCTATTAACTAATGACCCGCTCGCCATAGCCTCGGCGATTAAGTCGATACAAAAAGGGAGGGACTTTGCTGATAGAGTTCTAGTCCAGTAAGTCTAATTCATCCCAACAGGACGAAGAATTTACATTCCTGAACACGTCCCAAAGGACGAGGAATCCCTATTCCTGAACCCATTCCCATTCCCACCGGGAATTACCATGCTTTGTAGAAAAGTGTGAACTCACCTTGGTTTGCTCGGTTTGACTCTATAAAATAGCTAACAGTCAAGGTCGGTCAATCACGTCCTAATATGATTACCAGTTACTCATTTAGTGGTTTCAAATAGAGCACAAAGTTCCTACACGTATCTACCATATAACATGTATATACTTTAACAGTTCACGCCCATATAAACATTCCG
This sequence comes from Helianthus tuberosus, assembly GCA_030545235.1. Taxonomy (NCBI): domain Eukaryota; kingdom Viridiplantae; phylum Streptophyta; class Magnoliopsida; order Asterales; family Asteraceae; genus Helianthus; species Helianthus tuberosus. The sequence continues at coordinate 20,224 of JARYGA010006355.1, forward strand.
CCTATAGCTACTCAAGAGCAAGCACACGATATTGCACATAACACTTTTATTGACGTATAACATGTTAGATCATTCTCAGATAACCTACCAGACATTTAGACACGCAATTTACTACTTATGTCGTTTCAGCTTTTATATTCAAAACTGGGCTGTTTTCGGGGATTTTAATAAAATAGTTAACTTGTTCCAAAAATTCCCAACTTTTTACAGAATGTCTTAAACGATCCAAATATTATTGTGTAAAAATATCGGGATCCAATTCATCACCAATATTTTATAAAAAATCATTTTCCGGACTGCAATCAGATTCATCTTTTTCTGACTGCCATCCACGGAATAATTTATTTAAAATTTATCGTAAGTCCGATTTACGAAATTCCAGTGGGAGGATTACAAATACATCCGTGGTCATTTACAGTACAAATTTCATGACCTAGTTCTACTTAGGTTTCAAGTTATGATGAAGAATATAACACATATTTTCAGCAGCAAAAATGCATCTTTAGCTGCTGTTACAAAACGACCCTTTAAAAATAGTAAACGAAGTCCAAAAATTATGATTCCAGTGCCATTAGAACCGTATTTCGAAATACATAAATCTAGACTTCAGAAAATACATTTTTCGTTTTATTAAGGTCCTGTTACAGCCAACTGAAGTTGGCTGTAATCACCAAACAGCCTCTTTTTTTTCAGCTTTTAACATTCTAAAGCGTGCTCGATTGATTCCGTTAACATGTTTAGCGATCAACAACGATACTTAAAGCAGGTTATAAGTCCTTCATATCAGCACATAATCATCATATACCAAACAACATTATTCTAACATCATTTCTTCATGTATCATCTTGTTTAAGCTTATGTTCAAGTTTTAAGTGTAAGATCTTATGGTGTTCATATGTTTTCATCATAATCTAACTTTTAACCATCATAAATATGAAGCAAATGAAGATCAAAGAAGCTTACTACTAGCTTTGAAGCTAGGGAAGAAACACTAGAGAAAATGAGTGGATAAAAGCACACTAGAGAGGTCCTTGATGATCCGTGAGTTCCACCTTCCGTTATTGACCTTCTAGCACCTTGATATCACCCTAGATTTCTTGATGGAGGAATGAAAATGGTGGAGATAATATGGGGGTGTTGGGCCGTAAGCTTGTAGAGAGGGAGAGAGGAAGTTTGTTGGTGATGAAGATGATAAGAAGTGTAGGTGGTTTATAACCCTCCAAGATCTTTTAGCCGTTGGGTATGATGTCCCCCAAAGTACCATACAACATCAAATCAGGATCTCTATGAAGATTATGGAAGATTTGAAATGATTTTGTGTTGTGGGGTCCGATGGGGGTGGTTACCATAGGGGGGGGGGGGTAGATTGTAAAATAAATGGTAAGTAACTTGTTAGTGGGAAGTTATGTGGTAAAAGCCTAGTGTTATGTGTTATATGTATTGTGTAGTGTGTTATAGTGCTCGGGGACCATAACTAGCTCAGCAAAATAAAAACAATGCTTCTTACAATATTTTGGTGTTCCGGGTAATGTCCGGTTGTTCGGTTAGGTACCGTTCCGTTAAAGTGCTAATTAATCCGTAATGTGTCCTATATATATATATTTTTGTAGCGTTTTTAATTTTCAACACTCTGGAAAGCATACCGGACTATTTAGTAACTTTTCTGTACACTACAATTATGTTAACAAGCACATGTAAGTATAACACAGTAATCATAAAGCAGTTAAGTGATTTCAGCACAATCATCAAGCACTTTAATTATCATTAATAAATTGTACGGATACATGGAATTATGAGGGTTGTCACAAAGACGACCACGCGTAAGATCACAATCACGTATCATTCACGGACGTAATACTGTGAGTTCATGTCCCCTATTCATTTAAATGTTTTACAACTTTACAACTATCGGGGAAAATACATGTTCAACGTATGTTAAAGTTAGGGAATGAAACACCTTAGATCATGTGCGAATTAGGGTTATACATCTAAGCACCATTAATCCAGTTTGGACCTAGGTACAAGTGGTTAGATCTAATGGGTTTTGGCGAGCCCCACTCTTGGTCGTGGACCCATACAGAAGAGTGCTTTTGTGTCCCAGTTGATAGTAGTCGATACAAAATCGTCTAGGTTTGGATTGCTTCCTTTTTCGTCACACATATTAATGTCCTTGCAAAACATTAATGATCAACGATTTCATTGACGCTTTACATACTACAACTTACATTTTAAATACATCTTTTACAACTAAACTGCATGAATTCGCCAACTTTTGTTGATGTTTCCAAACTTAACATGTATTTCAGGGAATTAATGGACCATGTCGGGATTCACAGTCAATATAACAAGTATCGGAACTCCATGCCATCTTTTGGAGGGTTTAACTGTTATATTTCGCCTCTTTGCGGCAATATGATGGTTTAAACCTTAGTAGTTTATTTCCATTTTGATGTATGAAACAATAACACTTTACTTTACTTTTATGTTAATGGTTTGTAACCGAAACACTAAACTCGTGATGTAATCTTTGGAAACACTTATGTAATGGCAATGGAGTATGTTTTATTCATATAGTTTGTTCATGTACATCGATATTTATGCAATGAGGACCATACAGATCACACCTCGCGCTTCCGCTATGAGCGGGTGTGACAAAAACTTTGAAAATTTGAGAGAAAAGTTCTAACTCTCTGAAGCACAAATGTTATGAATGGAGACTTAGTTGTGGATCGACATATATATATATATATGACAATGTAGTAGGTTCGTGCGGATCCACAATTAGGCCTTTAAGAGAGGTTTGTTGATTCGGACGAATCGACTATAGTAGATTCGTACGAACCCACATGTGACTTTCAAACATTTTCAATTTTTCAAACTTTTTAATTTTAATCAGATTTTAATATCCACTTGAATATCCAGGTCCAAGTTAACGACCCTGGTTACTCGATTTGTCGACCAAGTCCAAGTTAATGACCTTGGTTGAACCGATTCACGAACCATCTGACATTTTCTTTCAAGTTTTCCAAAAATTTCAAGTTTCTACTTAATGAACTTGTTAAACTTTTTAGGTTCCCAACACTTCAAGATTAGCTCCCACCCAGAACATACTATATTTGCTTAGCATCCAGATTCAGAAGATCTGCTCTCCAACATCGGTTGTCAAAAATAAAGCAGAAGTAAAATCTTTTTGGTTTTTTACAAACTTTATGCTAAAACACACTAAAATATTTTTGGGTTTTATCTTGAAAAGAAATAACAACAATGTATTTACATACATATTTTTGTGAATTATGTTAGAGGATCATATCAGCTTTTGACGAATCACTAGCACCGTTGATCTACACAAACTTTAAGTTTTAAACGATTCACATAGATTGTCAGTATACTATTCCACTTAAATTCTCACACAAAGTTCAACTGATTCAAGATACAAGATTAATGTCTTAAGAACTTAACTTACTCGCGTGTCCCACCTCAGAATATACTCCGTATCAAGATTCCCTAGATTCACTCTTATAGGTGAATATACCTAAATGATATCTATCTCTGGGTAGTGCGAGGCCTTGAGAGCTCAGGTTAGAACTTCCGTTCAGTCAAAGAGATGAAGGCTCGACTTTGAGGTGTGTTCCACTTAGGAATCTTCTTTAAAACTGCAATTGATTTATATCTTTCGATATTTTCTCAATTTTTATGCAGAGGGAAATCTTTAAGCGCAAAATCATTATACGAGGTCTAGGCCATTGCTGACACAAAATTAGAAGACCAAGTATAATACCCCAGATATCAATAAGTATAAAGACCTAGTATCTCAGAATCAGGCAATCTCTCAAACGAAATTTCGGAGTACTAAGTCCATATATCCAAGAGATGTTCCCCACGAGATAAGAAAGTTATTGATTTTATGTTTATATCTCAAAATCAATCTACTAAATGTGCAAAAACCTACTTGCATATCATCAGTGAGACCATTTATCACTTTTAATATTCCATTTCTTTAGCATGATGTGACTGTCTAACTGATGTACTATCATTTCCTCTTTTTACACCAACTCTTTTTGCCGTTTTCTATGTTTTTTTACATTTTTTCATTTTTAAATGTTTTTATATTTTTCACTACATCCCCCCCTAAAATTAAAAACAATTTAAAAAGAAGAAAAATGACAAACTGATGCAGATCACATCTCAACGTCCTCTACCTTTGAATCACCATCACCTTCGACAATTTCTCCCCCTGACGACAAAAGCCTCATACCTTTAAGTTTCAAAAGATATTTAAATCGAGAGTTATGAAACGGTTTTGTATGCAAGTTAGCTTTTTCTTCGTCGGTGTGAATTTTTTCAATTCTAATCAACTTATTTTCATAGCAATCACGAATGAAGTGATGTCAAATTTCAATGTGTTTTGTCTTAACGTGATGAACAGGGTTTTTGGTTATGTTAATAGCAGCCTCATTGTCTACAAATATAGATGTGTTAAGAAACTGGAGACCATAGTCTCTCTTCTGCTGTTGGATCCACAAGATCTGTGAACAACAGCTGCTAGCCGGGACTTACTCGGCTTCGCAAGTAGAGAGAGCGACCGTAGTCTGTTTCTTACACTGCCATGTACCCAGTCAAGTTCCGAAGAACTGGCAGCCGACTGTGGTAGACTTTGCATTTAACTTGCAGCAACCATAATTAGAATCAGAATAGCCCTCCATTTTGAAACCGTCATTCTTAGGATACCACAAGCCTAGACTTGGAGTTCCTTTCAGATATCTCAGAATTCGCTTGATGATCATCAGATGAGAAGCCTCGGATTTGATTGATAGCGAGTCGCAAGGCATGTCGGATACATGATATCTGGCCTTGACGCTATCAGGTACATGAGCGAGCCTATCACCGATCAGTATAAAGTCTCATTGACTCTATTCCTCGTGGGTTCTGGATGAATGCCATGATTAAGCGCCAATGGGGTAGACATAGTAGAAGTTCTCGTCATGCTGAATTTCTCCAACACGTCGTGAATGTACTTTGTTTGGTGAATGAAAATTCCTCCCAGCAGTTGATCAACTTATAGGCTTAAGAAGAACTTCATTTCTCTAATTGAGCTCATTTCAAATTTCAGCTTCATGACCCGTTCGAAGTCTTTGTAGAGTGCGTCGTTTATGGAACCCAATATAATTTCATCCACATAGATTTAGACAATCAACAGATGTCCATCAGCTTCTCGTGTGAAGAGAGTTGCATCTACCTTACCACAAATAAAACCGTTCGACAACAGGTGCTGAGACAAACTCGTACCAGGCTCTCGGGGCCTGATGCAACCCGTATAAGGCTTTATCGAGTATGTAGACCTTATCCTTGTGGATAGGATCTGTGAAGCCCGGTGGCTGACCAACATACACCTCTTCTTTGACTTTCCCGTACAGAAATGCTGACTTAACATCCAACTGATAAACTTTAAAACCCTTCCAAGATGCAAAAGCAAGGAATATTCTGATCACTTCTAGCCGAGCAACAGGAGCATAAACCCCAGTGAAGTCAACACCCTCCTGCTGGCTAAAACCTTGTATAACCAGGCGAGCTTTATTTCTTACCACTACGCCATGATCATTTCTTTTGCATTTGAAAACCCATTTTGTTTTTATCATTTTCTGGCCTTTGGGTAAATCCACCAATTTCCAAACACCCAGCTTCTCAAACTAATTCAGCTCCTCCTGCATCGCGTTAACCCACGATTCTTCAGTCCATGCTTCTTTATACGTTTTGGGTTCTACCTGCGAAATGAAGCAATTAAGTGAAAAGTCATTTTGCAAAGGAGCAACTTTAGTATAAAAACATGAAAAGCCCTGATCAATTTGATGGTGTGTTCGGACTCCAGTTTCCAATTCACCGATTATGTACTCTCCGGGGAGATATGAAAGTGTTCTAGGCATCACCTCACTAGGAACTATCACCTCGTCCTCCAGATTCAAGATGTTATGCTCCACATTTTGATCCACTTCGCCTATCTGATCATCAATCTGGATTTGCTCCCCCTCAGAATCTGAATCACCTTGATCGTATGTAGGACTTTCAGAATCTGAACCATCGGATTTGTCAAACAACATGGCTGGAGCATTCTCTATAGGATCAACTGTTTCTGTGGTCTGAGTTTGAACATCGGCTTGAGTGTGACTGGGGCTAGCTTACGCATCATGAGTACTAGTTTGTTCATTAGTAACCACAATAGGTCTTGGTACTTATTCATGTGAGGATGACTAATGTTTCTGAAACAACTTTAATAAATCTTCTTCAGTCAGTTCCTTAGGGAGCTCAAACGAATTCCATAACCCCTCGTAGTCAAATAACCACGCATCACCAGGCTTTTGAGTAGGTATCATGTACCTTTGCCAATCAACATGTTGAGCCTGAACTACTCTGTTAAGACTTGGTAGATATACACGTCTTAATGGACTAGCATATCCGACAAAGTATCCTTCCAATGATTTTTCACCATATTTGCCATCTGGATCGATTATCGTGCATGGTGAACCAAAAGGTTCAAGAAATTCCAAATTCGGCTTTCGGTTGTTCAGCAACTCAAAGCATGTTTTTTTGTGTGGCTTCACCGTCAACACTCTATTGAGAGTATAGCATGCTGAGGCTACATCTTCGCTCCAAAAACTCACATGGAGTTTTGAATCTGCTAACATTGTATGCGGGCCTCAATCAGCATCCTATTCTTCCTTTCTGCCGACTTGTTCTGTTGCGGTGTGTAAGGAGCACCGAATTTATGCAAAATCCCTTTTTCTTCACAAAATTCTGCCATTCTGCTGTTTTTGAACTCAGCCGTTGTAACTGCGAATTTTTCTGACTGGTACCTTGTACAGGTTCTCCAACTTTCTGAACAGCATCATCAAACTCTTAAATACCTCGTCTTTCGATTCCAGAAACAATACCCAAGAAAATCTCGGGTAATCATCTGTCATAACTGGGCAATATAAATCTCCTAAAATGCTTTTGACATTTACGGGACCAAAGAGATCCATGTGCAACCACTCTAGTGGCATCTTGATCGAATTTAGAAGTTTCCTCAGGTGCGACTTTCTTGTTTGTTTCCTTTTCTTACAACTGATATTTGATTTTAGAATCATTTTCTTTCTTTGAAATCTTTTTCTCAACAAACATTGGAGCTTTTCCTTTAATATCTATCGGTTTTTGTTTGTTTTTGACAATAACAGACTGAGGCATGTTTTTGGTACACTTTCTCGTGATGTGCCCAACTTCGTTGCACTTGAAACAACTCTGGTTATCAGGAACCTGACTCGTGCCCTCAATCTATTTTTGTTTTGCTTGTTGAACAAAGAATTCTTCATTTGTTTGCGTGAAAATCTCAGATTCTTGATCAACACTTGAACTTAAATTTTTTACAAAGTTTGTTTTCTTTACATACATCAATTTTTGAAAATTTCTCTTCTGATTTTGCTTACCCCCTTGCCCGTACTTCCCATTGTTTTGATTTTTATTATGAAATTGTGGGTTTCTCGGCTAGGTGTAATAAGCTTTATCTTTTTGATAATTCAAAAAACGTTTCGAACTTGACAAATTCTCAACCTCAGAAACATCAACTTCCACGAGTTTGAACACTTTTTCAATTTTGTCCATGTTGACGTTTTGAATCGGAAATTCCTCATCCGAATACAACTTATCTGATCCACACATCTTGTACATAACCAGAGTACGTTCATCACTTAAGTTGTTTTTGGATTTTTTTCATGTAGTTGTTCATGAAACACTCTTCATCTTCAAAACATTCTTCTGGACTTTTAGTTTTCGTGGAGTCACTATCACTTTTCAAAACATTGTTTACCACATTTTCAACAACTTCAGAATCAATTTTTCCATCATCAGAAGACTTTTCAAATGTGACATTAATATTTTCTGGTAATTTGTCAACTTCAGTTTCCAACTTGATGTTTAAAGCCTTATCCACCCCTAAGTTTTTCCTTGAAAAATCACCATTCACGGTGTCACACCCCGAACACGTAAAACAACAAATCGTGGCGGAAACGTCGGGGAGTGTTGTAACAGTATTATTGTTTCTCAACCATGGATACCAAAGAGTTTCGTTTTATTAAATATTAAACATTAACATTGTCTTTGAAACTGAACAAGCAAGTTATATATCGACTATCATTATTATTATATCACTAAGGTCTCGTCCAGATCCTATGTGACTCAAGCATCCTAGCAATCAACATTAAGCAACATCACCTGAAACATATGTAAAAACAAAGTCAGCAAAGAAATGCTGGCGAGCACATAGTTTTTGTGTGAGTGTCAGATTCATGGCTCGTTTATTCGTTGAAATAACTCGTACAACCTCGTTAATCGATATTAGAAAGCCTTGTTTTGTAAACCCTTTTGTATTGTAAAATGAATAACCAAGTCAAAACAGATTGGTTATAGTTTATAAAACCTCGATGCCATGAATCCTAACCCAAAACATTTATTTATGTAAACCAAATCATAAATCGTTCTCGTAATGAAACTCGTATGGTTTATATAGTTTTGTAAACATCATTGTGTGACATCGTTTAACTCGTTCTCGTTATAGATCATCGTTCATTTGTTTAAATCGTTCATAATCGTTCAATCGTTCAAAATCATACAATCGTTTAATATCGTTCTTGTTCCAATCGTTCTCGTTTTAATTGTGAAAACTACTTTTTTTGGTCGTCTCGCTAATAACATTCAAACCTTCGTGACTCGTTCATCGTTCAACTTGTTCAACTCGTATTAACAAACCACCAAAGGGTAAGTTAACAATCACAGATTCAGTCGTTACCCACTTAACCCACACATAACCATGGGTGCAGTCTGATAACGGGATTTGTCGGATCCTATGGTACCATAACCTAATACTGGTCGGTTCGGCCAAAATTAATGAATGTCATTCGTTATGTAACTACAACCAACAAGTTCGTTCACATTGTCGAAATCGTTATTAGTTTAGTATAAACCATCTTAATCGTTTTTGAAATCATTGTTATAATATCAAAAATCGTTTTGATACATATGAATCACCCCAAAACAATCGAAAACATGTAAAAGAAGGGATCTATGTACTCACCTTTGGGTGCGTTTTTATATGTTAACACAATCTCTCAAATTGTTTATTCATCCTAAATTAAATAAGATCGATTTAATAATCAAAACTCACAAAAATACATAAGTTTCTCCGATACTTAGAATTTTCACATAACCTTGAGATTTTTCTCAAAAAAGTTATTATTTTTTATTATATTGGTGTATTTGTATATATATGCTTTTTGTGACATAATATAAATATCATAATACACATAATCTTTTCAACACTAACACATCATCATACACATATTGTAAAACACATAGCACATTGTAACACCTAAAATTTACCCATGAACAACCCATTATAGTGTATGTCGAAAAATACTTATTTTAGCGATTCGGTAACACTTTTGGGCGTCGGAAGTCACGTATGACTAACCAAACACCAAGTAAACTTAATATAAGTTAAAATACTTATTTTTATGTCAAAAATATCAGTTTACTTACTGATCTAAAACAGTTTAATAAAAATCCTCCGAAAAGCCGATTTTTAACCGTTTTACCGCATAGTTTTGCATCAAACGTTACCCGAACCATCCCAAATCGAAACGACTTTAAATTTTAACATAACTCATGTTATTTACTGAAAAAAATAGTGGTTATACTCATGATAGTGCAGGTCTTACATAAAGCACATAAATCATGCAAATTTCACATAATTTACCACTTTTTAAGCTATATGTACAACATGTAAAGCTATCAAACCTATGTCAAAGTTTCATGCCATTATAATATACCAAATAATGTTATTTTTAGTGTTTGTAACCTGATCTAAAACATTTTTGTCATATAGCCATTTTTCATCATTTCTTGAGCTTTAAATCAACATGTATTATCATGTACAAGTGCCTAAAGCACACTATCATAGCATCATCATTTTACAAGAACTAAATGCATCCAAAATACAACTTATTTATGTTTATTTGCTGATGTATTTGAACATTTATCATATCATAGATAGATCATCAACCACTTGCATTTTAACTGTTATTCAAGAACAAGCAACAACCTAAACATGTACTTATAAAAAATAAAGCTCAAAACTCATACACACATGTATATATATGTACGGTCATACACACACACATAAACATCACCATTTTTATTTGTATCAAGACCCATTTCATTTTAGATTTCAAGTTTGTGAAAATTCCAAGATTCAAGAGAAACTTCAAATCATCAAGAACAACCAAGAATCAAGAATATGATTTAAACATAAATGTTATACCTTCAAGATTCAAGTAAGTTGTTGGATGAGGTTTTGATGATATGGAGCTTGAAATCACTTGAAAGCACCTTGGAAACACCTTTGGATCTTCACACCAACTTGAATTTAGCTTGGAAAGGGGCTTGATTCTCAAGAACAAAGTTGAAGGAGATGAAGATGGTGATGGGAGCGTGTTTACGGTTTTAGGGAAGGAGAGAAGGAGGAGGAAAATTGGTTGAGTGAAGTATGATGATCTTGGAAGATATGTAAGAAGATATAGAGAAGATATGGAATTGGCATGCAACAACACTTGTCAACACAAGATCAAATGAAATATTTGCAAGATCTAGCAAAAATTTGGTGGGGTCCCCATATATTGTAACCGTGAAAATGGAAGGGGGGGGGGTAAAGTGTAAGTTTGTTTGGTAAATTAGATAAAAACAGGTGTTTAACTGGGTACCGGGTATTTTATCTAGCGTTTAAATCCCAGTTTATGGCGTTCTAAATTATTTTTATTATTCTATAAAAATAAACTCGCCAAAATATTACTGAAATAAATCTCAGTTGCCGAGACTGGCTGTGTTGTCTGCGTTTTACAGTAGAAGCATTGTGTTGCGCAGAAACACGCGGTACGCGCTTTAAACTTGAAAAATAACGTTTTTAAGCGTTTTAATTTATTTTTCAACACGAACCTGATTAAAATAAAATTTTAATCATAACAGAATATTTTTGGGATTTAAATATTATCTGGGCGGTCACCAACGTTCGTTTCGCAGTTTTGTGGTAATTAGTTCTTTAGTTCAAATAAACATGTTTTTGCCATACCGAATCCTTCGAAACTTATTTCTAAGTTATGTAAAGGATATTTAGGGTATCTTTGGCTTACATCACAGATCCAGAGTGTATGTCGCATTAAACTGATTGCGTTTACACACCAGTTTGCGTATAACCTTCCAGAAAGTGATTTAAAGCTCGAAATCGGAATCGAATCAAATTGTAAAATCATTAAACACAATTACACGTATAATAACACCAAAGTACATTGTTTTATTGATAATCAACATTTTTTTACATTATACGATGATTACAGAACACAGTTGTCACAGTCTCCCCTACTTTAGGAAATTTCGTCCCGAAATTTTACTTAGAGGAAACTTGTGAAAACAAATACGAATATTTCGTCTTCATCTGGTCCTCACGTTCCCAAGTAAACTCGGGGCCACGTTTGGATTCCCATCGAACTTTGACCAATCGAATCCGTTTGTTCTTCAACTGTTTGAATGTACGGTCCACTATCTCCACAGGTTTCTCGACAAAGTGCATTGTTTCATCGATTTGAATCTCGTCGAGAGGAATGTGAAGATCAGCATCAGCTAAACACTTTCGCAAATTGGACACGTGAAAAGTCGGATGAATACTTCCAAGCTCTGGAGGTAACTCTAGTCGATAGGCAACCTTTCCAATTCTTTCAACAATCTTAAATGGTCCAACATATCGTGGTGCAAGTTTTCCTTTCTTTCCAAATATCACCACTCCCTTCCAAGGTGACACCTTGAGTAGGACACGCTCTCCTATTTGAAATTCTAAGGGCTTGCGTCGCATATCCGCATAACTCTTTTGATGGCTTCTAGCTGTCACAAGATTATTGCGGATTTTCTTGATTTTGTCTGTTGTTTCTAGAATGAGCTCAGGTCCAGTAAGCTAAGCTTCACCGATCTCATTCCAACAAACAGGTGAATGACATTTTCGACCGTAGAGAGCTTCGAATGGTGCCATATTAATACTAGCATGATAACTGTTGTTGTAAGAGAACTCGATCAGTGGAAGATGAGAATCCTAATTACCACCAAAGTCTATCACACATGCCCTAAGCATATCCTCCAAAGTTTGAATCGTTCTCTCAGATTGTCCATATGTTTGGGGATGATAACCAGTGCTTAGATTTAGTTGGGTTCCCAAAGCAGATTGCATGGCCTTCCAAAAATGAGATGAAAACCGAGCATCACGATCGGAAATGATATCCAAAGGAACACCATGCCGTGAAACAATCTCATCAACATAAATCTTTGCAAGTTTATCAGCAGATAGATCCTCGCGAATCGGTATAAAATGAGCCGATTTCGTTAATCGATCGATAACAACCCAAATAGCATCGTGACCTTTAGACGTACGCGGTAACTTAGTGATGAGATCCATTGCAATGTTCTCCCACTTCCAAACCGGTATCTCTCGTTGTACAAGCAAACCAGAAGGTCGTTGATGTTCGGCCTTGACTCTGAGACAAGTTAGGCATTTCGATACATACAAGGAAACATCCTTCTTCATACCAGGCCACCAGAACTGAGTACGAAGATCCTTGTACATTTTATCAGCACCAGGATGGATAGAATATCGAGACTTGTGAGATTCGTCCATTACCAAGGTGCGAAGATCGTCTTGTTTCGGAATCCACAAATGATCCTTGAAATATAGCAACCCATCGTCCTTTGTTTTGAGTTTAAGTTCGAGTTGAAGCGGTAGATCATATTTCAATAAGTCTTTGATCACACAAGATCGTTGAGCTTGAAGGACACGAGATTGAATATCAGATAGAGTTCGAATAGAATGAAGCTTGACTCGTTCCTTTCGACTAAGCGCATCGGCTACGACATTCGCCTTACCAGGATGGTAGCGGATCTCGCAATCATAATCGTTTAAGAGTTCAACCCAACCTCGTTGCCTCATGTTCAGCTCCTTCTGATTGAGAATATGCTGGAGACTTTTGTGGTCTGTGAAAACCACACACTTCGTTCCATAGAGGTAGTGTCTCCATATTTTAAGTGCGAAAACTACAGCTCCTAATTCAAGATCATGAGTCGTATAGTTCTTCTCGTGAATTTTCAGTTGTCTAGACGCATTAGCTATGACTTTACCTCGTTGCATAAGAAAGCAACCAAGTCCTAGATTCGACGCGTCACAATAGACAACAAAATCGTCGTTTCCCTCAGGTAGAGATAAAACAGGAGCATCACAGTGCTTCCATTTCAGCGTTTGGAACGCTTCTTCTTGCTTAGGTCCCCACTCAAAAGACTTATTTTTCTGAGTCAAAGCAGTGAGTGGAACCGCGATCTTTGAGAAATTAGAAATGAATCGACGATAATAACCAGCAAGACCAAGAAATGGTCGAATCTCTGTAGGTGCCGTCGGCGTATTCCAATCCTTAATAGCTGCTATTTTGCAAGGATCCACATGGATA
>JARYGA010006356.1:0-24284 GCA_030545235.1 Helianthus tuberosus
AAATAGTTTGTTGTCAGGGGGAGTTCTGATTGTTTAAGCCTAGTGAATGGCGAAGTGAAGCAATTCACATCAGCTTGTCATTTTATTTGTACAGTTTATTGTTTTCAAATTTTCCTAGAAAATCAAAAATCGAAACATATTTTTGATTTTTAGGGGGATTAAAAAATTTAGCAATTTTGAAAATTTGAAAAATCCAAAAACATGATAAAATCTAAAAATCCAAAAACATTGAAAAAATTCAAAAATGAGTTTTGTTGTGAAAAAGAGGAAATGATAAGTACATCAGTGGACTATCACAACATGCTAAAGATTTGGAAAGTCAAATGTGATAAACGGTCTCACTGATGATATGCCAGTAGATTTTTACTCATTCAGTAGATTGTTTTCGAGATATAAACCTAAATACGAATAGCTTACTTATTTCATGGGGAACATCTCTCGGATATATGGGTAACCCCCGAAATCTTGTTTGAAAGACTTTCTTTTTCTGACATACTAGGTCTTTGTGCGTGATGATATCTGGGGTATTATACCAGGACTTCTGATTTTGCGGGAGCAATAGCCTAGTCCTCGTATATTGCTCTGCACAACTTTAATCGTAAAGCCCTCCCTTAGCATAAAAAATGATGAAACATTGAAAAATGCTAATCATGTGCTGTTGAAGAAAAGATCCCCAAACGGGACACACCGAAAGACGAGCCATCATCTCTTTGTCTGAACGGAAGTTCTAACCTGAGCTCTCATGGTCTCGCATTACCCGTTTACAGATATCATTAGTGTACATTCACCTGTAAGACTGAATATAGAAGTCTGGATACGGGAGTATATTCTGAGGTGGGACACACGAATAAGTTGAAGTGCCTAAAACACTAAATTCGTATCTCGAAACAGTTGAACTTTGTGTGAAAATTTAAGTTGATCAGTATACTGACAATCTGATGCGGGCCCAAGTGTGGAGGAACAGGCTATTTTGTATTTGGAGGCCCAAGACCGCGTAACAAAAGGGGCTTCACTAAAATGGCTCTAACTTGGGCTACGGAGGTCCGTTTTGGGCGTGCGACCAGGCGAAACGAACGTGAGAAAAAGCTCCATCTTGTTGCAAACGCCTTTGGCGGTTTGGGTCATCGTCCGGGCCAAAAAAACGCTTATTTCTATTACTTATTTGCATTTTTATGTTTTTTGAACTATTTTGGGCTTTTTGTTTTAGGCCGTGTGTTTGGCCCGTTATCTTTTTAGGCCCGTTTTGAATTTCAGTCTCTATTTATATGTTGCTAAAGCTAATGAGAAGTTTAGAATTGAATTTTGAGAAAACTGATTTTTCACTTCAAATTCCGTGGCCTTTGGGTTGCAATTTGGGGGTTGGGGAAGAACACACGGGTATTCTTAGAATCAACGTGTTTGATCTTCGTTTCCGTATCACGCGCTACATCACAATCTAAGTGAATCGTTTAGAATTTAAAGCCTAAAAAGGTGAATGGTGTTAGTGATTTGTCTCAAAAACTGATATGATCCTCTTACATAAACTCACAAAAAATATTGTCTGTAAATATTTACTTACTGATTTTCATTAAAAACAAATTCCAAAAAAGATTTTCAGTGTGTTTTAGCATAAAATTTTAAAAAAATCAAAAAGATTTTATTTCATCTTATTTTTCGACAACTGATGTTGGAAAGCTGATTTTCAAAATTCCGAGTGCTAAACATGATGGACAAAAGGGTTGGGAGAGTTTGTTTGAAAAGAGAAATGTTTTTGAAATGTCTAAATGGTTTCAAATTAATGAAATGCCAAATTAGAATGTCTCATATACAAGAGGTCAGCAGGAATTTTAAATTTGTTAAATCTTAACTATTGTGAATCTTATTGTTAGGTAGAGAATTGTGCAGGTTACAGAAAGTTAGAAGACGTTCCTGAGACTGTGAACGCTACAAAAAAAGATCCCCGTGTCTAAGCCTGAGCAAGAGTTTGAAGCCAGGTTTCGATTCTAGATCGAGAGCTATGTAAGATTGCGATCCCAGAACAATTTAAGGGGGAGTCTACTAGCAAAAGGGAGTCTAAAGACAGTAGAGCCAGTTTCTGATCCGAGGACTATGATCAAGACATAAGCTGATGTTGTTGATACTAATAAAGAGAAGAGAGAAGATTGAGGATGATTACAATGTCAGATACTTTGGAGAGAGCGAAAAGACAGATCAAGACTGAAGACTTGTCATACTGAAGACTCGACACCGAAGACTTCGTCAACATCCAAGGGGCAGTCCGTTGGTGCATATGTCTGTCGACTTCGTCTTGTATCGAGTCTTGTATCTAGATAAGATAAACCAGAGCTAGTTAGTCAAAGAAATAGGGTTTTAGTGCTGATTGGCCAGTTCACACGAAATGGCCATTCCACACGAAATGGACATGGCAGTTTCGCGGGGAATGGAAATCCTATAAATAGGTGACTTGAGATTTCATTTGTAACTTTGCAATTCCAGTAGCGAAGCTCTGCTGAAGTGTCAGATCGATCTGTAATCGTGTCAAATCAATACAGAAGACATTTAAACTACTTCTACATGCAAATCAAGCTGATTCAACATCAAAACGTTTGTTTTCGCCTCTCTTTTTGATCAAGAACTCTTCTGATCGACTCATTTGATGACCTGTTAATCAAACCATACGACCTGGACCCTTTTTATGCGACCTGAATACTTACAAATGTCCTGAAAATTATCTCAAACGAACTGAGCAACCAAACTACATGGAATCGGTGAACATTGAATCTGATTGGACCTTCAACTGATATATGTATTTGCTAATTGGACCTTTGAATTGAGCAATGATATCAATCACATGGGCCGACAAACACATGCAATTACTCAATTCTTGATTCGAGTAAATTGAATCACATGCAAAACTGACAACTTCACATGCAATCTTTGATTTTATTATATGATTGGGCCGCTTAAATCAAAGTCACATGCAATCTGAATAATCAATAGCTATAATGGCCGATAACCTTAACTGAGAAAAAATCTAATTTGACCTCACAATTCAAAAAAGCTTTCAATGTATTGTTATTATCTGATCACATGCAATGACCGACATGAATTAAATGCTATTATTCAAATTTGATTGGGCCGCTAGTCTTGTTCAATTACTCAATGAATTCTATTTGACCTCAAAATCCATTTAATCAACAACAACAATCAATTTCAATAAACCCAAGGTAATCATGTGATGTCTGCTGAGGTTATTAATGATGCACACCAATAAAATTCATGCGGTCTGAGAAAGCTCAAAGAGATGAACAAAATGAATACTTCAAGCTGAAGAACAAAGAATTGGAAGCCAACAATGCAAAGAAAGAGCATGAAATGTATATGATGAATAAAGTATTGGAGAATTTGATCGGAAAGCCTGTTGAACAGAGGTTTGAAGAGATTGAGCTTGAAGAAGTGAGAGCTAGACGTAAAGCTGAGATTGAAGCCGAAATGAAAGACAAAGGAAAAGGTGTTCAAGTTGAAGGTGTTTCTGAAGTAACTGAAAGGGCAATCGTTCCTTCAATTGTTCCTGAATCACCTATTCAAAATCCTTGTCCGATATCTTCAGTGCCTGTTGATGGCAATGATGAAAATGATGAAGATGATGAAGATGTTTTGAAAGATGATGCAGAGGATGTTTATTCTGCTTCCGGTGATGATGATGATGACAATAATGATGACGATGATCAAGGTAATTTAGGCATAAAAGTTACTGAAGCATCAAACGAAGAGAAGATTGATGAATATCTTCATGATGATGCTAATGAAGAACCTGAGAATGCTGAAGGTGAGGGGGAGCATGATGATTCTAAGAATGTTGATGAAAGTGATGATCATGTTACAAGACTAATTTTACGTCTTGAACATGGTGTAGAGGAAGGTGAAATTCTGCACACTTACACTTTGGCTGAGATCGTAAAGATGACATATGTTGATGAAAATGAATTCAAGTTTGATTTTGAAGAAGAGTTGAATCAGTTCGATATCAATCAGCAGCCTGAGTATCAGTACAAATACGTAGAAGATGCTAATAACTGCGACAGGGTTGAAGTGGAAGACTGTAGTGATGAAGAACAATCTGAAAATGTGAATGTTGATACTTCTAACTTTCCAACGCTTGCTGAATTCTTCAGTCAAGCTAATGAAGATGAGTTACGAAGAAAAGTGGCAGAAAGTGTAAAGAATAAAAGCTTTAGTGAAATGTCTAAGGATGAACAGTGAGAAGAACGTAAGAAATGGTTCAGAAAAGATACCGAAAGAAAGTTCAAAAGACCATTGAAGTATTACAAGAGAGACAGAGAAGTTTCTTTGGGAGACATAATCAGTTGGGGATATTTGCCACAGGTGAATGCGTATGCTATCAGAAGAGAGTTTGGAGTTCAATATTTCGCGTATATTCAAGACATAATGTCTTTGCCCTGGTGGGATGTCGAAGAATTGCCAAAAGTCAGAACATTGACTTATCCTATCAGAGAGCGTGATATGCCTACGTGGGGTTTAATGAAGTTTGAAGCATTTAAAGACTTTAAACACTGGAAGCCACATCAACCTAAGAAAGTCAAAAGGGTGGATCCAGTCACAAGCATTGAAGAAACGATATTGCAGATAAAGAAGCCCAGGGTGATAAAGAATATCCCGTTGCCAAAAATGGAACATGATTTTCACAAAGGGTTCTTGTGTTGGGTGTACAGTTGCATTTCTACTAAAGCTGTGATCACATACAAAGTGGAGAATGAAGTCAGATACATTCACTTGTATGATCCGATGTGGATTGTAAACTGCTCTGCGAAAGATATCGAGTGTTTGTTCATAAACAAGATTGGTTACAAAGCTGAAGATAAAGACCAAGCATTGCAGTTTCAGAAAGTTGCAACAATATGTTTTCAGAAAGGAATCAATTCTGAAAATGCATGGTCGTCTAAGTGGAGGAAGATTGAAATAGAGGAGACTCTGAAAGCTGAAAAAGAGAGAAAGGAACGTGAAGAGCTTCGAGGTAAATGGATGAAGATGCAAGCTGAAGAAAAACTGAAAGCTGCTAAAGAGAATGAAAAATTGAAGAGTTTGTTGAAGAGAAAGCCGAAGCAGAGAGAGGAAAAGTTCAAGTCTCTGTGAAAGAAAGTTTTGAAGACAGGCTGACTGAAGACTCTGACAATATCCAAGGGGGAGTTTGTTGGTACACAATGTCTATCGCCTACGTCATCAGTCTAGGACGTGTCAGTAGCTTGTAATAGGGGTTAAAGTGTAAAAAGTTAAGTTTATGTTTGTATGTAAGCCATTTCGCACGAAATGGACTTTGTGTTGTCCAGATCGCACGAAATGGATTTTTCCATTTCGTGTGAAATGGAATGTCCATTCCATGCGAAATGAGCAGCCTATAAATAGGCGTGTTGTGTTTTCCATTTGAGACATTCTGGTGAAATCTCTCACGAAGTGCTGTCAAATTCTCTGCATGTATTAACGTCTAATATCAATGGAAAACCAGTTTAAAGTGTATTTCTCTACTTCTACTCACATTCTAACACCGATTCAAGGTTACTAGATTGTTTCCGCCTCTCTAGTGATCTAGATTTGACTCAGACCGACTCGTATTTGATCAAATCTCGATCCTACACTTTGCCATAGATTTTGCTACAAAAATACAAGTATCGGGGGTTGGTTTTTATAAATAAAAATGGATAAATATGTGTTTAGAATATATATTTATATTAATAACACATTGTGTGTGATTATTTGTATACTTGGTGTAATAGTTATGTTATTTTAGGATTTAAAGTAATATAACTTAACAAAATACCAAGAATTTACAATCCAAAATAATACAAAAAATCACAAGGAATGAATATATAAGTTACACACTTAATATTGTGAAATTGAACGATAGAACGTAACTTATATAATACTCCGGAAAATACCGTTACAAATATATTTTTGGTAAATATTATTTTGGATACGAAACGAAATGAAAGTATGATTTTTATTACAAAGTATATCATATTTTCAACAAGGAGAAAATATACTACTTTTGGGAAAAATATATATATTTTCTTGGAATACATTAGTTATGGATAAAAATAAGTTAAATATATTTTCTAAAGTGGGACTTGGAAATATATTAATTTGGAACTTCAAATACAATAATACGAAAATACATGTATGAAATACCCCCATCCTTGGGAAGGAAATACTTGAGAAGTATTGTTACAAAAATATTGTTTAACAATTATTCCAAAACTTAAATATAATTTAAGTTGAAATATTTATTATTTTAACAAGAAAATTATAACTTGGGATAATATTAAAAGAAACGTAACTCAAAAACGTTAAACTCTAAGCCAAGGCACGACCCGTTCGTCTAATAGACAGTAGTACATTGTAGGTAGTCGTGTTTGCTGAAAAGAGTTGGGTTACGATTCTGAAGACGCAATACAGTGAGTTCATGTCCCCATTTTCTTTAAACTGTTTTGTTTATTTACTTCGAGGGTGAAATACATGTTACAAAAGGATTACATACAAATACAATTGGTATGGTGAGCCTAGGAAAGAACCATAGATCATGTGAATGGGTAGGCGTATACTTGGGACCATTAATCCTCGTATAAGGACCGAGGGGCATGAGTGATAGATCTATTTGGGTGTAGCGAGCCCACACCCATGAGGACCAGGGTGGCCCATAGGGTGACTATGTCTTCCAGCCGGAAGCCCGGTACAACTTTGCTAGGTTTGAGTCTTCCTACACCGTCACACATACCAGTGGCCTTGCAAACCATTGGTGATCATTTCCTTGTTTGCTATCATACCGGGACTTTCATACTTACACTGTTTACAAAGGTTTATACATACATACATATACAAAACACATGAACTCGCTCAACTTTTGTTGATGTTTTTAAACTACATGTATTTCAGGGAACTAAGTGGATCTGGCAGGTGTGTGCATGTGTTTCAAGCTGCGTAATAAATAAAAGATGTCATCCGAGGTCGTTGGGTTTAAGAGATGTATCTTACTCCGGGACAAGATACATGTTTCTAAACTCGGGTTTGTTTAAGGTCTTTTGTCGAGTCTTGGTGAACTCCTTAAAATATGTTATGGTTTGCAATTTGAATTTGGTGTCAACATTTCAGACAAGTATGATGTGGTACTTTCAAACTTAAATTTATGGATGAATATCTTTTGGTTTTTATCATATAGCATTGTTATGATTGAATGCTATGGTATTAAGAAGTCACACCAATAACCACGCTTCCGCAAAAGTCAGGGTGTGACAGATTCTACGAATCTTAGAGTTGACCACGACCCATGTTGAGTTGGCACTACCCTGTGTTGGTTTGCCTTTTGCTGTTGTGTTTCTCTGTAGGGAATCTTGACTGGCACGGCTGTCGCAACCCCCGTCCCCTAACAAACCCGGGAACGGGCGGCCGCGGCCAGTTTTGGTGGTATCTGTATTTTATCTATTTTGGCAGCGAAAATTTTCATCAGGACCGTAGTTAGGAAATATTTTATCAGAGTAAAATACCACACTTTCATAATATTAAACACATGGGATAAAACCCAAGTTTTAAGTACACACATTTTCATAGGAATAAATCCTATTTTATTTAATAAAAACATCTCTTTATTTTAGGTAACTTTATTGCCACTTTTCCAAACCTTCAGTGCTGTCCAGCTGGCTTCTATTTGGCTTTCACATATTGTTACCTGAAACGCGTTTAAAACATTTTGTCAGTGGGAAATACTAGTGAGTGAATCCCAGTTTAATCAAGTTTAATAAAGACCATTGTACAGTATTGAGGGCGGTCGCGCAATTACATTTGTTTCCAAGTCATACCAATTACCACCCGCGGTACTATCAACCCGACTTGTGAAAATGTTACTACTCGCAAGGCAGTAACAAATTTTGTATACAAAACCCCAACATACCGACGATAATTGTATCCTTACAAATACTCAATAACTGCTTAATATATAATTAATCGTGTGAGGTTTTGTAAAAACAGTTTACAAAAAGGAGATTACTCACATTGCTGTCTTAGGTTTTCTGTAAGGGTTTCCTGGTGAAAATCTATAAATTACACAAATGCACATGCGTTAGTATAATAACCCATTTTAACATTAGTAATACCCTCCCCGAGACGGCATTCCAATGACTACGTCGGGCAGAACCACGACAGCCGTTACGGAACCCTAGATCAATCTGGCAGCGTATCTAATACGTATCCAGGGGTTATGATACTTACAACGGAGCAGAACTTCGTTATTTAGGGGGATATTATACCCGAGTATAGTGCCTACTATAAGAAATTCGAGAGAGAAAGTCGAGAAATGAACGAACTGACTGAAGGCCCGATTGTCACGGAGTTAGTCCTTCAACTCACGTGCGGTTCTTAGTCACCGTGCTAAGATTAGCCTTGACACCAACTTGTAACTCGAATCAATGACTTGAACAAAGGGAACAAAGATTTTGAATAAAAGGAACACTTGTATTGCTTTGAGAACTCTTTACAAAGGATGCTTTTTTACAATGTGGAAGGTGATTTACAAATGACCCAACATCACCTATTTATACTAGTTGCTTATGGATCTAGATTATTCCTAATCTAGATATTTCTAAGTGTAAATATCTAAGATATTTACATGGATTAGTCTAGAAAGATTAAGGAAAATATCTTGGATATTTTCCTAAGAATTCTCTAGTCTTTAAAGATATTTTTAAGCCTTGAATCCAGAATCTTCTAAGGAAAAATCTGCCATGGAAGTCCATTGATGCTGGTAGAAAATTCCGGAATCCCGAGAGTTGCGATCTGAATTTTGGCGGGCTGTGACATTCTCCCCCGCCTAATCCGTCGACGTCCTCATCGAGTCTTCATGGTACTTCTTGATCTTGTCTCTGAACTGCCATAGTGAATCCTCTGTTTCCCAACTTGCTTCACTATCAGGTAAGTTCTTCCACTTGATCAAGTACTCCTTGTAGCTTGGCACTCCTCGTCGTCGAATGGTGCGGTCGGATACGATCTCGTCAACCTCTCGATCGAATGATGTTACAACAGCCGTCGGTGCCCGCTTGGATACTCCTCGATTTAAGTCTTCCTCGTCGGCATGGTAAGGCTTGAGATAACTCACATGGAAGACTGGATGAATCTTTAGCTTGGGCGGTAATTGTAGTCGGTAAGATACTTTGCCAACGCGATCAATCACTGGGAAAGGTCCCTCAAATCTCCTTACGAGTCCCTTGTGCACGCCCCTTAGTGACTTGAATTGTTGTGGTAAAAGTTTCACCATGACTTGGTCACCGACTTGGAACTCTACATGTCGCCTTTTATCATCCGCCCATTTCTTCATTCTCTTAGCCGCCTTGTCAAGGGAAGTACGAGCCAAGTCTGCTTGTTCGTCCCACTCCTTTAGACTCTTGAAAGCAGCTGGGCTATTACCATCATAAGTTGCGGCTAAGGCATTTGGAGTCAATGGTTGACGTCCCGTTACGATCTCGAAAGGGCTTTTCCCAGTTGCTTCGCTTCGCTGCATGTTATAAGAATCTATCAACCACCACAATGATGCTCCCCGATCCATCAGACTTTGGCAAGCAGGTGATGAAATCCAAGAAATGCTTCCCCAAGGGCCATTTGGGATCGGTAAGGGCTCCAACAAACCTCCTGGTTGGCGTTGCTCGATTTTGTCTTGCTTGCAAACTAAGCAAGTATACACGTATGCTTCAACATCGTCTGCCATACATGGCCAACAAAACGTGCCTCCGATTAGTGCCAATGTGCGTTTGATGCCTGGATGACCAGCCCATTTAGAATCATGGCATTCCTTCATCACTGATCGCCTCAGGTTGCCCCATCTTGGTACATAGAGCCGGTCTCCTTTGGTGAATAAAAGATCCTCTTTTAACCAAAACCGTGTCGTCTTTCTATCCCGGGCTAAGGCGACAAGATGTTTGGCAAATGGATCTTGATTGAGACCTTCCTTGATTTGATCTTGGATATCGAATGTCGGGTGTGTAATGGCAGCAAGCTCGGCTTTACGACTTAGTGCATCCGCCACCACGTTTGCTTTCCCGGGCTTGTACTCCAAGACATAATCAAATTCAGCAAGGAAGTCTTACCACCTAGCTTGCTTGGGACTTAGTTTCTTTTGAGTTTGGAAGTAGCTAGTGGCAACATTATCAGTTTTGATAACGAACCTTGACCCGAGAAGATAGTGCCTCCAAGTGCGTAAGCAATGCACGATTGCCGTCATCTCCTTTTCCTGCACCGTGTATTTCTTCTCGGTGTCGTTAAGCTTCCGACTTTCAAACGCGATCGGGTGCCCCTCTTGCATAAGTACTCCACCAATTACGAAGTCCGATGCGTCCGTGTGTAACTCGAAAGGCTTTGAAACATCAGGCAGGGCTAGTACCGGTTCTGACATGACTGCCTCCTTTAACTCTTCAAAAGCTGCTTGACAACGATGGTCCCAGTCCCAAGCTTTGTTTTTCTTGAGCAGATCCGTCAATGGTGCAGCCCTTGTGGAATATCCTCTGATGAAGCGAGGATAGTTGTAACAACCCTCGGTAAAAATCAATACCCTTATAATATTTCCGACTTTTTAATATACTATAAAATATCTCCATATGTCTTATATCATACCCCGTATGCGAAAACCGAGCCCAAATTATGTTGTAATTTATAAAAATAAAATAAAAATATGAAATATAAGTTGAGGCAGGCCGCCTAGACCCACCCCATCATATCAAGCGGGCCGAATTAGGACCAGAGTTTGACTCCGCTGACTTCTTTAGTTAATGCGGGCCGCTTGAACTAAAGCTTATACTAATGCGGGCCGCGCGGACTCATAACACGCGATTTCACCAGAGGTCGACACGTGTCGACATCGTGTCAAGTCTACTAGCTGACTGGTCAAAGCTATAGGTGGACGCGGGTCGCCTGAGGGTTAGCCTTATCGGAAGCGGGCCGCGTGGAGACCAGATTTCACAACTATAAATAGAACGCATCAGTTTACGTTTTCCGTCGCTCACTTTTCATTTCTCAATCTCAAATTCTGTAGTAGAGGCATTATAGTTGGGTACTATACCCCTAATTAGCGAGGTTCTGCTCCATTGTAAGTATTATAACCCCGGTTTCATAACAGTTACGCTGCCCGATTGATTTAGGGTTCCGTAATAACTGTCGTGGTTCTGCCCGACGTAGTTATTGGAATACCGTCTCGGGGAGGGTATTATTAATAATTTCAAAGGGTTATGGTACTAATCAATGTACATTTGTGTAAATTATAGATTATAGCCAGGAAACCCTTACGAAAAGCCTAAGACAGCAATGTGAGTTTATCCTCTTTTTGTTAATGTTTTTGGAATGTTTTACAAAACCTTAAATGTTTTACAATGTGATTAAGCGGTGATTGAGTCTTTGTAGTTCTTCAATTACTGCCGGTATTATGGGGTTTTGTATACAAAATTTACTACGAGTAGTAGTAAGTCTGAATGACAGTGCATTACCATTGGACGACGAGTTAGCCAATGGGTAATTTGACCATAGCCATAGATCCGGTCGAGTGGCAAATACTGAATGAGTAATTGTGTAGAAAGAAACAATGTGATTGCTCTCAATACTGTTTTAATTGATAAAATGTTTCTTGATTAAACTGGGATTCACTCACCAGTATTTCCGACTGACAAATGTTTTTAAAACACGTTACAGGTAACACAATGTGAACAGCCAATTAATGAAAAGCCAGCTGGAGAGCACTGAAGGCTTGGGAAAATGTGGCTATAAAAGTTACCTAATAAACGATGTTTTTAAATTCAATAAAATAGGGTTTGTCCCTATAAATGTATTGTAATAAGAAACTTGGGTTTTGCCCATGTATTTATTAACATCAAGTATGGTGGTTTTACTCTGATAAACATTTCCTAACTACGGTCCTGATGTAAATTCCGCTGCGAGACTAAATAAACTGATACCACCAAAATCTGTGATCACGTCCGCCCGTTCCCGGGGATCAGGGATTGGGGGTTGTGACAGAAGGTGGTATCAGAGCCTAGCCACTAGTTCAAGCCAAAGAAGTGTTCTGCTGACACTTAAATTATAAAAATTTTGTGTTAGGAAATAAATTATGGAAATACATGCATAACTGTAATTAGGTATTATGTGTTATTTGACTATTTGTTAGTTTTCAGTATGAGTGATCAAGGACCATCAGATGTGAATCGTCAGTTATCTGATTCACCTAAGAGTGAAAGTACATCATCACAGCCTGCCCTCTCAGGGTATGTTGCTGATCAGGAAGACAAAATATTTGCTTTTAGAGCTCAATCTGAAGAACCATTCCCTACTAAGAAACGAGGATGGTTCAGTAAAGAAGCTTTTGCTCGTAGGAAGAGAATGAGGAAATTGCAACAGCAAAGGGCTTTAGCAGCTATTAAGAGAGAGACAGATGCTCATACTCAAGATATGCTAAATAGAAGCCTAGCAAATTTCCATATCTTAGTTACAACCGCTGCTGACCCAGGTCTGGAACAACTAGTAGCCCCACAACCGCAAAACCCAGAACAACCCATGGAAATAGAAAACCAGGAAAACCAAGTAGAGATGCACGACTTTAACCTAGAAGAAATTCCCCGGGTACCTGCAACAAACCCACTAGACCCGAATTACGACCCCTGGTGGGACGATAATAGGGACTTTGTGGAACGTTACCCTATCCAGGATTATCCACCCATACAGAACATAGAAGCTTACCCAGGTATGGACCCTTTAGATCCCTATTACCAAGATGATTATATTAGGGAAATATTAGAGGATCCTTACCAATTTCATGAACTGTCACCCACATATCAGGAAAATATACCCCAGATTCCAAACCCAGTCCGAGAACCTGCACCCTCAATGAGTGCAGAAAACGTGCAAGAACTTAGGACTTTCGGGGAGGAGATCTTAGAAAGCAGTGAGAGGATGCGTCAGGTGGGAGAGCGTCTCGTATGGAAATACGATGAGCGCAATATGGATTTCTGGATAAATCCATATCCATGAATGTTAGAATGGAGGAAGCAGTAGTAATAATAATATAATAAAATAAAATAAGATATGTGTGTACGGATGCATATTATTATTTTATTTCTGTTGGTATTGTAATTTCATTTCTGTACTAGTGTGTAATAGACGCATAAGTATATGAAAAGAGTAAAAGTAGCAATGATCTACGCTTTTGACAAAACTGCGTGTCATGTGATTAATTATATTAATATATTATTTGTGATATTAATATGGGATAAATGTTTAAAATTCAGATGGCCGACCAAGAAAATCAAGTCAATTTGGATAATAACCCAGAAATCCAGAATGATAATATTCAGAATGACGATAATCTGAATAATGAGAACCCAAACAACAATAACAATGGAAATCAAGTGGACAATAGTGCTATCCAACATATAGTGGCACAGGGAATTATAGATGCTATACCATTTATACTTCAAACTGTTAAGGATGCTGATAATAAAAGTAAGCATAGCAGTAAACGACCTGTTGAACCAGAAAACAGTGTGAACAATGGACCGGTACTTCAAATGCCTATTCCTAAAAGAAGAAGAACCATGCCTTATGGTTGTTCTTATAAAGAATTCTGGTCTTGTAAACCAATGGAATTCTCGGGCAATGAAGGGGCCATTGCAACTTTACGCTGGATAGAGAAGACTGAGGCAGTCTTAAGGATTAGTAAGTGTGCTGAAGAAGATAGAATACTGTTTGCTTCTAATCTGTTTAAGAATGCAGCACTAGAATGGTGGAATACTATCCTCCAAACAAAAGGAAGTGATAGAACCTATAATATGGAATGGGAAGAGTTTAAGGACAAGGTAGAAAGAAAATTCTGCCCACCCAATGAGAAAGAACAGATAGCAAACAAATTCCTAAATCTTAGAATGACTGGTGTAGATAGCAAAGGGTACACTAAGTTATTCTTTGAATATGCTAGGATAGTGCCAACTCTTGCATCACCAGAACCAGTGTTAATATCCCGTTATATTTGGGGATTAATTGGAGAAATTAGACATGTAGTCAAGGCAGCTAGACCACAAACTATAGAGGAAGCTGTAGAACTAGCCAATACATTGACTGATGAATTAGTCCGTACCCGAGAAGAGGATCAAAGAATGAGCCTAACCCAGAAGTTGACCCAAGAATTTCGTTCTGGAAATTCTAACCGTGGGAAAAATCTAGGTTCTACCTCTGCACCTTACTGTAGGTACTGCAAAAGAAAACATTCTGGGAGATGTTCCATATACTGTAACTTTTGCAAAATGTCGGGACACAAGGAAGAAAACTGCAGGAAGAAAGCTAATAGCAGGGTATGTTACAATTGCGGAAAACCAGGTCATATCAAGCTAAATTGCCCAAAATTAGCTCCAGCTCCAGATAACAAGAATACTAAAAATGCTAGAGCATTTGTTCTGACTACAGAAGAAGCCAAGATGATCCTAGATGTCATAGCTGGTACGTTTTTAGTTAATGATGTCTTTGCTAAAGTATTATTTGACTCTGGTGCAAACCAAAGTTTTATTAATACATCGTTTTGCAAAATTTTAAATCAGTCATTAACTAAACTACCACATGAATGTGTAGTAGAGACATCCAATGGAGAAACCATTAGGATTTCTGAAATCTTGCAGGGAGCAAGCATTGAAATTTTAAATCAGAAATTTATTGCAAATCTTTATCCCATGAATCTGGTAGGATTCGATGTTGTTTTAGGAATGGACTTGTTAATAGCCAATAAAACTAGTATTTTATGTGATCAAAAGTTAATCCAAATAAATTCACCAAAAGGTAAAAAGATCACAATTAAAGGAGATAAGCTCTCTAGATCTACAAAATTCATATCTGTGATGAAAACTGCAAGTTGTATAAGAAAAGGTTCTGTAGTGTATTTGATTTCTATAATCACTAACACTAAAGGAAAAGAACTAAAAGATATTCCAGTAGTATCTCAGTTTTCAGATATTTTTCCAGAAGAATTACCAGGACTACCTCCGGACAGAGAAGTTGAATTCAGAATTCACTTAATACCATGAACGTCACCAATTGCCAAAGCACCTTACCGTTTAGCACCTGCAGAAATGCAAGAATTGAAGAAACAATTAGATGAATGATTGGAAAAAGGATTCATACAGCCAAGTTCGTCGCCATGGGGAGCGCCAATACTGTTCGTTAAAATGAAGGACGGCTCAATGCGTATGTGCATTGATTACCGTGAATTAAACGAAGTCACGATTAAGAATCGGTACCCATTACCGAGAATCGATGATCTGTTTGATCAGCTACAAGGAGCTTGATTTTTCTCAAAAATCGATTTAAGGTCAGGATATCATCAATTAAAAGTGCAGGAAGAGGATATTCCTAAAACTGCTTTTAGGACAAGGTATGGTCATTATGAATTCACTGTCATGCCATTTGGTTTAACCAATGCCCCAGCTGCATTTATGGACATGATGAACCGAATATGTAAGCCATATTTGGATAAATTCATAATTGTTTTTATAGATGATATTCTAATTTATTCTAAGAATAAAGAGGATCATGCAAGACATTTGCACGCACTTTTAAGTCTGTTAAGAAAGGAAAAACTTTATGCTAAGTTTTCAAAGTGCGAATTTTGGTTAGAACAGGTACAATTCCTTGGACATTTAGTCAATCATGAAGGAATTCATGTAGATCCAACAAAATTCGAGGCGATTATGAAATGGAAAACCCCTGAGTCACCAACCGAAGTTAGAAGTTTCTTAGGATTGGCAGGTTATTATAGAAGATTTATTAAAGATTTTTCTAGAATAGCCATTCCCTTAACTAAGCTAACTTGTAAAGCTATTAAGTTTGAATGGGGAATAAAACAAGAAGAAGCCTTTAGAATTCTTAAGCAAAGATTAACTCATACACCTATACTAGCATTACCAGAAGGAACTAAAGACTTCATAGTCTATTGTGATGCTTCTAGATTAGGTTATGGATGTGTGTTGATGCAACGTCAAAGGGTTATAGCTTATGCATCTAGACAACTTAAAAATCATGAAGAGAATTATTCAACCCATGATTTAGAATTAGGAGCTATAATTTTTTCTCTTAAAATTTGGAGACATTACCTTTACGGTAGTAAGTTTACCATATTTACTGATCATAAGAGTTTAAGGTATGTTTTCGGACAGAAGGAGTTGAATATGAGACAAAGACGCTGGATGAAATTTCTTAGTGACTATGATTGTAATATCCAGTATCATGAAGAAAAAACAAATATAGTGGCAGATGCTTTAAGTCGAAAATATCATGAAAAGCCAAAAAAGGTACGTTCTCTTAAATTAAATCTGCAAGTAGATTTAAATGATTAGATAAGAGAAGCACAAGAATCAGTAATTAAGGATGATTCTGAAAAATTAAAAGGTATGCTAAAAGATTTGGAACAAGGAACAGATGGAATTTGGAGGTTCCATAAAAAGAGAATGTGGATACCTAAATTAGGAAACCTGCGTAATCATATATTAGAAGAAGCTCATAAGTCTAAATATACGATGCATCCAGGAAGTGATAAAATGTATCAGGATTTAAGGAAAAATTTCTGGTGGATAGGAATGAAGAAGGACATAGCAATTTATGTTTCTAAATGTTTAACTTGCTCACAAGTTAAAGCTGAACATCAGAAACCCTCAGGTTTGTTACAACAATTAGAAATGCCGGTGTGGAAATGGGAATTAATAACAATGGATTTTGTTACTAAATTACCCAAAACAAGGAAAGGAAATGATACAATCTGGGTGATTGTAGATAGATTAACCAAGTCAGCTCATTTCTTACCAATGAAGGAAACAATTAGTATGGAACAATTATCTAAATTGTATGTAAATGAAATTGTTTCTTTACATGGTATTCCTTTATCAATTGTTTCTGACAGAGATAGTCGATTTACATCTCATTTTTGGTCAAGTTTCCAAAAAGCAATGGGAACCAAATTAAAATTAAGCACGGCTTATCACCCACAAACGGATGGACAAAGTGAAAGAACAATTCAGACAATGGAAGACATGCTTAGAGCTTGTGTAATTGACTTTGGAGGTAATTGGGACGATCACTTACCTTTAATAGAATTTTCTTATAATAACAGTTATCACACAAGTATCAATGCTGCACCATTCGAAGCACTTTATGGACGAAAGTGTCGAACCCCAGTCTGTTGGGCAGAAATTGGGGAACAGCAACTATCTGGACCTGAAATAGTGCAGGAAACAACTGATAAGATTATTCAAGTCAAGGAACGACTTAAAGCAGCACGTGATCGACAAAAGAGTTATGCTGATAACCGATGCAAGCCGTTAGAATTTCAAGTAGGAGATAAATTGTTGTTGAATGTCTCTCCTTGGAAAGGAGTGGTAAGATTCATCAAACGGGGAAAACTAAGTCCCAGGTATGTTGGACCTTTTAAAATTATTAGAAGAATAGGACCTGTAGCCTATCAGCTACAATTGCCAGAGGAAATGGCAGGAATACATGATGTGTTTCATGTATCTAATCTTAAAAAATGTTTAGCTGATGAATCACTGATAGTGCCTCATAAGGATATAGAGGTAAATGAACAACTCAAGTGTAACACCTCGAAAATTTACGTCCTATAATGTGTTGACACGTGTCATAGGTTTGAACGTGTGAAAGAATGTTCCTGAAGGACTAAAGTTGACAAACAGTGAAACTGTGTAAATATAAGGGTTCAAAGTGTCAACAATGAATAAATATACCTTGCAATAACCCTACATAATGTTTATAACCTAAAACGAATAGATCATGGATCATACGAAGCGAATTGTGAAAGAAAGTGAGAGATTACAAACTACAGGGGTTAATTGTGTCAACATGTTAAAGATATACCTCTGAGTGACCTTTTGACAAACCCGAAGCTTTGTAACGATTAAATATGCTCACTAGAATCTACCATAAAAATTTCACCAAGTTTCGTTATCGTATGAGCAAGTTGTGATAAAATTCGTGTGCAAGGGTTAGAATCGTCAACGTGGAAATTTAGGGCTTTTCGGGTGATCACAAAGTTACCCGAGGACTTGACAAAGTGGGTATAAGTCTTAAAGCCCCAAATATTAAATATCAAAGCTTCTTATGCAAGATTGGACTTGAAAACGACCTTTCGGGGGACTAGGGACCAAAGTGCAAACAAGAAAAACATTTTAACCTGATCAGAAGCCTCAGGCGGCCCGCCTGAGGATTAACAAAAACTAAAGCGGGCCGCTTGAGGACCCCAGATGCAGAAAACAACCTGATGCATGGACAGCTGCCTGTTCGTGCCATCTAACCGACTTTAAACATGGTTTTTCGATTCTATGGGCTGGTATATGCTAGTATACATCTTATAAAAGCCATATACATTCATCTTGATCATCCTACACTCATTTGGAATCAAATAAGAAAGATCAAAGTCCTTGTTAAAAGTCTCGTGTTCAACATACAAACACATATCAACTTCTGGACATCAAAGGAGCATACGGGTCATTCACAAGACTTCCATATCATCCATTAGACGTGTGTAAGTGCTCTTGATCCTTCTCGATTCAGTTTTACATCGTTTATAGCCTAGAAATCAAACCGTCGTAACTACGGTTTGACTTGGCGATAAATCACAAATGGTCCAGAGATTTGTCGAAACGAAAGTTGTTACGAGTTGGTAATCATATGAGTATTAAACCCCTAAAAGGGCTCCCACTGATTTTAATCCTAACTATGTCGTTTGACGAGTCAAACATGTTCCGAAAAAGTCAACAGAATCGTTTAATGCAAATTTAATGATCCAGAAGGCGTATAATCTGTTTTAACACTCATATAAACTGAAAATAAGTATAAAAACTTGTATACGCTTGTTTGATTCGACAACTTTCTATTTAGAACCGATTCGGAGCCGAGAGACGCAAAAGTTTGACTTTTGCGTTGACCTCAGTTCTGACCCGATTTATATAGGTTTAGACATGCCTTAAGGTTCCATTAGGACCTAGTTACTTGTGTGTATAAGCCTCTGCGTTTATACCACTCGAATCCCTAATCGTCCGATGTTTCCGTTAATCGCCTAAATATTGACCGTAATGCCCTTATGACCATCAAACGAGATTTTAGAAAATGTAAAAGTGCAAAAGTCTTTAATACTGATAATTGAACAAGTCTGCAAAATTTCACGTCAATCGGAAGTCTAGATTAGGAGTTATGCTTAATGGCGTATTTATAAAAATGTTTATTAATTAAACGACGCCATTAGCGTAAAGCCTATCTAAACTCAGTTTTGACACCAAATATTTTACCCACTGATGTTAAATAATATTTTAGGATTTTTAAAGATTTTTAATTATTTTTAGATTGATCATAAGCTTGGATTAGCGCCTTAATTCGGTTAATACCGAATTTACCCTTTTAGGCCATAAAACGAGTTTTACAAATCCAAATGGCGCCAATCCAATTGCTACTGATTTTAAATAATAATTATAGTATTTTGAGCCTGTTAAACTGACCTGGAAACTCAGAATTCTATTTTAAACCGTACGTCGCTTAAAACGGCGTTATACGCATATTATACGCGTAAGTTTATGTTTAAAAACATTTAGGAGAACCAGTAGGATTTTAATAGGATTTTAATACGCATATCTAAGCGTAAGCTTAACTAAAGACCCGTTAGGATTTTAATAGGTTATTATAAACCTTCGTTCCAGAATAGGAGAACCAGTAAAAGATACTTGCACTTGCTGATTTTGAACTATACTTGCTCAGGTAAATACTTTTAACTTATTTCCCTATACGGGCTTGGGTACGGTATATAAAATACCGCTTGGTCGGGCGTTGAATATTTAATCTTATTATGGTTAAATGATTGAGATGTCTCCGTTTAATTTGTTTTGTTGCTTAAAGCCTTTGGGGGGTTAATGACCGTGTCCCGGATATCCCTGGCATCATTTTACGAAATGGCCACGACCTTAGCACTCAGGTGTAGGCGTACACCTGTCAGTGTCTCATAACTAAAGTGGTGTGTTAATTGATCTTTAACCCGGCTCGATCCGGGCTACTGAACGCATAAGAAACATGTAAATCCTGTACAAGTTTATATATTTAAATAAGTATCCCAAGTTATAAAATATTATTTGTGCCTTGTGCCTTAAATGCATTTTCTTAAACTCTTTTCAAAATGAGTCGGTTGATTGTATTTACCAGTGTAAACTGACGTATTTTTCTTAAAAAGGTTAAGTGCAGGTACTACGCGAAATAGGCTGGCTTGTCTCCTAGCATCCACATTAAGTCTCGCCAGCTTGGATGTCATAAACTGTTGAACATTTGTTTTCCTTTTTATTTGAATCTACCTGTGGATTTATATTCGACTATTTGTAATACTTAAAATTACAATATCGTTTGGTTGAATTAAATCTATACTTTGCTTCCGCTGTGCATTTAAATATTGTGTTGTTTGACTATTATGTTGCCAACCACGTCACGATACTCCCCTACCGGGCCCACCGGTAACACGTGGAAATTTGGGGTGTGACAGGTTGGTATCAGAGCCAACACTGAGTGAATTAAACACTAACCTTTTGTGTTTAATCTCAGTTACACAATTGCACATTCCTAAATCTTCGAGTCTAGACAAAGAACTTAGGAATGATCCAAATTGTTCGAATTTTTATTTAATTAAATTTTTGTCCTTTATTTTTCCTTGTTATTACCTTGTGTATTTTAACAGGTACAATAATGCCGCCAAGAATTAGACGAGGTAGTCGAGGAAAGGAGCCAGCTAGTGCCCCTAACGACCATGAGGCAGGGCCTTCATATCGACGAACTTCTTCTACAAGGAATGACGAAACGAGGGAGCTATGGAGGACCTATGAAGACGATGCCAGACGATCTTTTTCGCACGCCTCAACGCCTCCATATCATGATTCCTATGGGCCTCAGTCAGAGAACGAACCCCACAACCCGCAACATTTCTTCAGCGACCCTACTCCTGTATTTCAGGGTCAGTTTAACCCAGCAGAGTACCTACCCGAAAACGTGGGCTTTAACCCACTAGGGCCGGAGGATCACTTTTCTGGTGATCAAGATATGGACGAGGACACAGATCCCGTCGAGGCTTCAACTGGATCACGGAACCATCCTTTTTCAATCTCTGATGGTTCATCTTACCACGGACCACCCTACGAAGGTCCGGATAGTCACATGGCACGGTTCGAACGGTGTGAGTGGTATTATACCCCATCTGAACACTCATCGTCTCACCATACACCATCTCACGATACACCGTCTCACCATACACCGTCTCACCATACACCGTCTCATTCCGCATCTCATCAGCAACAACAGCAACAAGATCCCTCTGGGGATCCCCATTTCGAGGCAGTCACGCCACCGCCTCCACCGCCGCCAGTTTATGTAGAACCTCCAGAACCGCCGAGACGTAGGAGGACTGGCCCGCGGATGTCAGTACGACCAGTGGGAGTTCATATCACCACTCCTCAACACTCTAGCGGTAGCCATTATCCGCCTACTCATGGAGTCCCACAGATGGGGGGACCTTCTGTCCCAGTTTCGGAGGTGAATTCAGCACCTATTGTACCGCCATCACCGGGTTTTGGCCACCCAATACCTGCTTATACTGCTCCGGCAGCTTACAACCCTTATGGACCGCCAGCATACCATAATTATAATTATGCCGAGGCCGACCCCTACCTAGTGGCAGCAAGCTACCAAGCCCATAATAATCCTGAGGGACCATACGGACCCCCTTGGGGAATGGGATACCCAACTCAGGGGTATCAAGCACCTGTTCAGCCGCCACCACATTACCAGCCACCACGGGCTCCTCCACCTGAGCAGGAGGAACTCCGTCGAAGACTGGCCAAAGTGGAGCGAGACTTCCAGAAGGAACGTAGGAAGAATGAGGGATTTATGAGTGGCTTGGCAAACTTGCTTAAGGGAAAGAAGAAAAGGGATCGTTAATTCCCAATATATATTGTTGTACTTCCTTGTTTAAATCAAGTCCCTACGTGGACATTTATTTATGTGTGTATGTAGTCCCTGCGCGGACATCTATCTTGTACTTAGTCCCTACGTGGACTTGTCTCTAGTAGTCCCTGCGTGGACATTTACTTTTGTAGACCGTCCCTGTGAGGACATGTATTATATGTATAGCTCCTGCGTGGGCATCTGTTTCTGTGAAAAGTCCCGTTTAGGGCAAAATGTACTACTTTTAGTTTAATGGAATGTAAGTTTATAAATTTCATATTTTCCATGTTATGCATAATTAAAAGATATATGAAATAAATAAATCAAAATCATTCCTTTTTAAAGTCAATCTGCCTATGTTATTTTTAAGGATCTTAAAAGTATAACCTAGCCTGCATGTCATTCTAAAGACCTGGCCCAGATGGTAAAACTAGTTAAAAAGATTCAAATCCTTGTTAACATCTGAAAACATGTTAACATTCCTGGCAGACACGATTCGTGTTATTATTATATATGAATCTTTTCAAAGATTCTAAACCCAAATAAATGATCTCTGAATCATGGGTTAAATCATTAATAAATATGATCAGTTCTTTTTACCATCCATTGGTAATGGAATGCCTACGGGCCCTTCTCATTTTCATATGAGACAAAAGACAGTATTAGTCTATGACCCTGTCTGATAAAGGTAATGAATCTTGTTCAAACCTTTATGCTTTGATTCTCTGAAATCATAGCTTATAACCTAAATTGTCCCAGTGACTAGGCCTTATGTGCTAATAAAACTGTTATTGTTTTATAATTAGGATAAATTATATTAGAAGTCCTAAATAAATGTGAGTAATAAATTCACCATATATGGTCTATGTTACCACGGTTAATAAAAATTGCCATAAAAGACAATTCTATAATAAACTCACCAATAAGTTATTGCCAATGTGTTACAGTTCAAGATACATGGCAGATTCAAACGAGGTCAACAGTCACCCAGGGATAGTAAATGATAATGCCCAGGTAAACGTAGCAGGTGCAGAGTTGCAAGCTATGATAGACAATGCAGTTAATAGAGCTATGGATAGACAGCACCATGGATCAAGTGGTACCCATACGAGGACCCATTCTGCATCACACACTAGAACACCCTCCAGGACCCACACTGCCCACAACAGTAACTCTCACCACTCCTCGAATCAAAGGAGTAATCCATCCCAAAGAGCCCTACAGAACCAAGAACCTCGTAATAGGGGTTGCACCTATAAATACTTCGTGTCGTGCAAACCCAGAGACTTCAATGGGGAAAAAGGAGCTGTTGATTGCATGACGTGGATGGATGAAATGGATACTGTGGTGGATATTAGTGGTTGCCATAATAGGGACATAGTGAAGTTTGTCTCGCAGTCTTTCAAAGGAGAAGCCTTAGCCTGGTGGAGATCTTTGATCCAAGCCACAGGGAAAGTCCCGTTATACAACATGACATGGGAAGAGTTCATGGCACTCATCAAGGAGAATTTCTGCCCTCAACATGAGGTTGAGAGAATTGAATCTGACTTCCTGGCACTGGTCATGAAAAACTTGGACTGTCAGGCCTACCTTACTACTTTCAATACTTTGTCAAGGTTGGTCCCTTATCTGGTGACTCCGGAGCCTAAACGTATAGCTCGTTTTATCGGGGGTTTGGAACCGGAGATCAAAGCAAGTGTAAAAGCTTCCAGACCAACCACTTTTCGGTCAGTAACGGACATATCGTTATCTCTGACCTCAGATGCTGCCAGGCTGAGGTCACTGAGGAAAACTGATACGGAGAAAAGAAAGCGTGAGGATGACAACTCACGGCGTTCAGATAAGAAGCAGAAGGGAAACAATGACTCTAAGAAGGGGTCAGGATTCAAGGGAGACGGTCAGCAGTCGGGTGAAAAACCCAAATGCAAAATCTGCAAGAGGCAGCACTTTGGAAAGTGCAGGTTTGAATCCAACTCACAATCACAATCGAAACCTTTTGCTTGTGGGTTATGCAAATCCAGGGAACACAAAACCCTGGATTGCAAGAAGATAAAGGATGCGACCTGCTATGGTTGCAATGAAAAGGGGCATATCAAGTCCAACTGCCCAAAATCTGCAAGGAAGAATGAAGAGGGGAAGAAGACCAATGCTAGGGTCTTCAGAATGGATGCTAAGGAAGCCGTCAAGGATGACAAAGTGATAACAGGTACCTTTCTCGTAAATGATGTTTATGCGAGAGTGTTATTTGA
>JARYGA010006357.1:0-40937 GCA_030545235.1 Helianthus tuberosus
TAAATTATGTGTATCGAATTCGGTCATTCCTTCCATCCAAACAAACCTAGGATTTCAGGAACGAGAGTTGTCAATTCCTATGGTACCACTACCTACTAACGAACGGCGTGATCAATGTTAATGAATGTATTTTTGTCCAATTTAAACAAACCAAATGTCATACCAAAATGTAAGCATGTTTTATGAAAATAATGTACTAAGTATGCAACAAATGAACATACATAGCATGAAATGTAATGTAAAATAATGTACTAAGTATGCACTAAATGGACATACATAGCATGAAATGTAATGTAAAATAATGTACTAAGTATGCACTAAATGGACATACATAGCATGAAATGTAATGTAAAATAATGTTCTAAGTATACACTAAATGGACATACATAGCATGAAATGTAATGTAAAATAATGTACTAAGTACGCACTAAATGGACATACATAGCATAAAATGTAATGTAAAACAATGTACTAAGTATGCACTAAATGGACATAAATAGCATAAAATGTAATGTAAAACGATGTACTAAGTATGCACTAAATGAACATACATAGCCAAAACATATTGAAATCATGTACTATAAGTGTACTAATGAACATAGCAAGTATGATATAAAAACATGAAAAGCACGAAAGTAACAAGTAGGCACATGTGTTTCACCCCAAAATGTTTGAAAAACAGTAAAAGAGGGGAACTATGTACTCACTTGAGGGTGCTTAGAAGTCTTGAATAACAACCAAGCAAAGCTAGAGGGATCACGGAATCAAACGGCACCTAATATAGGTAACTATGTAAATAAACCAGACCTAAATTGGAAGATGGGATAGAATGAGGTTTCGTAAACCAAATGAGTATAGGAACTCGTGTAATATGGTTTAATAAAGCCTACATTCTAAAACGAAACCTAACCTAAGTGCTTACGACCCAATACGACCCGTTTAGTTAGCTTACGCTACTTTAACGTGTCGTTTGCGTAAAACGCGTTTGGACCGCCTAACTAGTCATATGACAAGTATTATATGCCTTAACAAGTCTAATAATGTTTCCTAATCAGTTTAGATGTAAAATTTTGGTTACATATGCTTAAAATAAATTTTATGCGCAAAAAGGGCATTTTGGTCATTTTCCTAAGGCATATAAACTACCTATCATACAACAAACTAAACGAAGTGACCATAAGGTATAACCTTGGAAGGTTATTCCCTATACAACTATGGTCACCTAATGTGTTCGGTCAGATCCTAATGATCGACCAAACGGGTCGGGTTCGAAAGTCTAAGCGGTTGTTTAGACCGCTTATCTTACGACCCTATATAAGCACGAATCTAAAAGTGATGAGTTAAATATATTAATACAAGTTTAACGAAGTTAGAAAACAAGTTTGGTATCAAAACAAACGGTTTTGATACCCAATAATAGTTTGGTTACAAAATACACAAGAATACGCATTTTGACCGAAACTATGATTCGTCACTATACCTAAACAACGTGGTAATCAGTGTGTATAGTCACTAGGGACTATAACCATCGTGATTACGCTCATGTTTCAAAGTTCAAACGAACTTCGTGTTGACCATAACCTGGTCAAAGCAGAAAGTCAAACACAGTTAGTATGAAGGTTCTAACCTTCAACTTAGAGAAATTAGATCAAAGTGTGAGTTTGCAAGTGAAATGGAAGGGGGTATATATAGTTTTTGGGTAACCGTTAAGATTGTTCATCGAGAACTGAGCTCAAATCTAAGCCGTACAAGTGCACCGCCTGTTTTAGAATTCCATGGGCACTTAAAACAAGCCCAAAGACTTGACAAAACCATTTGCAAACATGGTGAACAGCTGGAACAAGCTGGAAATCAGTTTTGCTGATCTGGGGATTCCTTACGGACCGTATGGGTTTGTGCTTACGGTCCGTAAGCGTTGTGCAGGTCAGCAAGTTTCACAAAAAGGCAGAACAGGCCTCTGAGACTCCGAACTTGATTTTTGATGCGTTTTTGACACGTTTAAGGCCCATTAACCTCATTTCAAGGCTCTAAAATGAAGTTAAAGTATAGGGAACATGAAACTTGCTCAAAAAAATCTCGGATGTCGGTTCGTTTGGCCGTACGGTTGCGTTGTTCGGTTAACTACGATGAAACACCAACGGACGCGAAAAACGATCCAAATTAAGCGAAGAATGGAATTTTATCAAGCCAATCACTAATATAAAGTATTTTAATGATTACACAAATTTTTGGATGTTCGGATGTATTCAGAATGTAAGATATGCGCGAAAATGCAAACTTATTCACTTTTTGACGCTTCTAGTCCCTGAATGACCAAAAAGTTTATTTTTGCACCCCGAACACCTCAAAGCCTATTTCTAAGCTCTGTAAAGGATATTTAGGGCATTTTTAACTTATGATCATGTTTCGGAATGTTTGTTACAGTGCGAATCGGCATACTTTCGTAGTTTGTCGAAATTAGTCCCTGTAAGCGAATAAACTTGATTTCGGCACACCAAACCTTCCAAAACTTATTTCTAAGTTATGTAAAGGTTATTTAAGGTATGTTAAGACCATGTCACTATTATGGAGTGTTAGTTGTGTTAAACTGATTACGTTTACGCATCAGTTCGCGTATAACTTCCCAGAAAGCGATTTAGAGCTCGAAATCGAACAAGATTTGATATGTGCAAATGATACACATATTTATACAAATACCAAGTATGAAATACAATATTTCATTGATTTGGTATCTGTTTGATGGCCGTGGAGGTACAAGTGTCACATCCATCACCACCCTGATCATCATCATCACCTTTATCATCATCACTTTCATGAAAATCATCAATGTTTTCATATCATCATCTTCTTCATCCTCGTCATCTATCTCTTCATCAACTTTTTCATTAACCTGAGCTTTCTTAGCTTCCTTTTCCTTCAATCGACACCTTTCAACTTCGATTCTTCTTGCATTATCTTCCCTGCTGTAGGATACACTTTTGGATTCACCATCAAGAACGAATAAATGTGCAGGAACTAGAGCATTTTCATCATTAATTTCAACCTCTGCAAAATTATCTTATCTGGTAGTTGTTGCTCTTGTTGACCCGATGATCCAAGAATTTCTTCATTATCAACTACGAAACCCTTTCCTTTATCCTTTAAAGCTTCAGCAGCATTTTGTTGTTCCTTTTCCATCCTCCGAGCCTCAGCTCTTCGGATTTTAATCTCATCGTAACAGCATATAACATCTCTATCTGCTTAGACTTGTTTTCCTTGTCTGCTTTCAGATCATCTATCTCTTTCTGCAAGATCT
Source organism: Helianthus tuberosus (assembly GCA_030545235.1). Classification (NCBI taxonomy): domain Eukaryota; kingdom Viridiplantae; phylum Streptophyta; class Magnoliopsida; order Asterales; family Asteraceae; genus Helianthus; species Helianthus tuberosus. The sequence continues at coordinate 3,296 of JARYGA010006357.1, forward strand.
CATTAGCATTGCTCATTGTTGTATTAGCATCGTTCAAATCACAGTTTGTAATTAGAAAATCATCAATCACTTCATTCAACGCATTGTTACCAACTTTAAAATCTTCAGTCTGATCTTGCATAGCTATCATTTCATTCTTGACCAACACATTTTCAGCTTCAACCTGCTTAAGCTCTTCTTTCGTTGCTTTGAGCTCTGCATCTGTATCTGCTTTCGCCTTCTCTAACTCTACATCTTTCTTTGACAATTCATTAAATTTTGCATCATTAAATAAATCTCCAAAATCTTCTAAACCTGTTGGACCAGCATCAAGGTTTGATGGAACTTTAGGAAAACCTTGACTCGAACCTTCTTGCTTGGGAGTTGGAATTTTCTTCGTTGTAGATCCCGGTTCTTCAACAGTCTTTGGAGGTTGCTTAGGTGTTGTAACAAGAACTTCTTCTTGAACTGGAATTGATTCATGAATAGGAGAAGTAGGAGGCGTAACAATTCTAAATTCACTTTGTACGGGAATCTCCACTTCAACGTTTTCAACATCCGGAATCTGTTCAGGAATAGAAGTTGTAGTCTTCCTGGCTTTCCTTCTTCTTGAAACTTCGCCTATAGGCTGAGCTTTACGCTTCTGTAAACCTCTACGCTTCTTTAACTTTTCTTTTCAGCAGCTGAAGGCTCGTAAGTTGCATCTTCATCATCTGAACCTTTCTTCTTCCTAGAAGGCCCCTTTATTTTGAATTTTCCGCTGACATATGTTGTTGGTGCCATATTTGTAACATCTATGTTGCTTTTAGTTTCACTTGAATCGGTATGCACCTCACCTTCAACTAACGTTTCTTTCACAGTTTCACCTCCTGCAGCAGCTTCTACGTTCTCACTGCCAACTTATTCATCACTCTTTGCATATTCAACTTCCTGAGCGGCTTGAACAGCTACAATCTTCTCATATTCATCAAATGTCATATTAAGAATATAATCACCTGTTACATTAACATTCTCTGGAGGAACATCAACAGGTTCATCAATCAAATACGGTGGTGATTCCTTTTTCTTTGGAGCTCTCTTCGGTGCAGCTTTAGGAGTTGCAGCCTTTGGAGTTCTGGCTGTTGGAGTTCTCCTTTTCTTCTTATCATATTTCTTTACCCACCATCTAGTCTTCTTAGGTTCAAATGGTTGCATCTTCTTAGTTTCAGTACCAGAATCACTATTATCGTGCCTCCATTTGTCGTCTTCTAGAGCTTGATAATCTGATTTCTCTATCGCAACAAACTTCTTCCCGAACATAGGTTCCTTTCCCTTTTTAACTCCTCTATAAACATCCAACCTTTTTAAGGTCTCATTATCCATATGATCTAACTTCAACTCGTCATCATCTGCCTTTGGAAAATTGGGAATTAGATCGTCTAGCAGCATCTACACAAACCTTGGATATTGTAAGAATCTTTCACCTTTGATGTTATCCAACATGTGACTGAAAATCACTTGTGATATGTTGTGAGGTCTGTTCAAAAAAAAAAGTGATAATGTTCATGATATAATATGCCGATTCATCATAAGCACCCTTCCTTTGACCTAACGCGTGAACAACTGAATGAACTAGGCATTTGTAGGGCTTTGACAACTTCGAGTTTGTGTAAGCAGGATCATTTACAAACCCTGTATAGCCCATTCTCATCCACAACCCTTTGCATAATCTTTCTGGAACAATTATCGGATCTTCATCTTTATCTTTCAAATCCATAGCCTTCAAATATCGCCAACGGTTATCTTCACAGCAACATCAATATCTTTATTGTTCTCGTCTTTCAACTTCACGGCAGAATGTATCGCTTTATCGTTATCTACACTGTTCAAAAATTCCCTCACGTGCGGTTCATAACATTTATGTTTTCTGTCAATGCTTTGTGTATTCTACTATCCTCGATGAACTTCAAAATTTCTACGAACGGACTCATCTTCGGCAAAGTTTTGTCTAAGGTACAGCAAATGTTGTGCTTGTTGTGAAAATCCGAACTTTTAGCCTGCACAAATATCATCATGAGATATTGCACGTAAATCGAGAAAATTATTGAGCTTTGTAAACATAGTCCAACACTTAGAAAAATTTCAACATTCAATATACATTCCATCTGGATGGACAATGGTCCAGATGGAGTTGGTCCGAATGAACAACAAAGTTAACTGATCCGGATGGACACATCTCCGGATGGCCTTTCTCATCCGGATGAACATAAACAAGTTACTGTTCAAATAAGGCAACCATTTCTTTCCGGATGGACTCATCCGGAATCTCATCCGGATGAACACTGATGAACGTTCAAATCTTAATCAGTAAAGTTTTTGTTAGATTTTATCAAATTGAAGATTAATTCTCTCAAAGAACATGCTGATAAGCTATAATTCATGATCAATTTCATGAAAAACGTCCTAAAACACCCTAGATCTAAGGTTTTATGGGTGTCGGCTCTACGGATGTCAAATTGAACTATTAAATGAAGTAATTTTGAGAGTTTACCTTCACCATATTGGATGTTGTGCTAATCAACACCCTTAGGACTAAATTTTGGCAGCTTAACGACTATATTTAAACGATAAGATTGAGAGAAAAAAGTGGTTTCTCTCGGATGAGCAAAGTGTTTGAATGACCTACTTCTGTCCAGATGGCCTATTTATATCACCCAAGTCCATCCGTTCGGATGAGCAAAACGCTCCGGATGGACTTGCATCTCCATTCGTCCGGATGGACTAGGTCCATTCGTTCGGATGGACTTTGCAATTTTCAAAATTTTTCAAATTTTTTAACTTTTTCAAATTTTATCAGATTTTAATATCCACTCAAGTATCTAGGTCCAAGTTAATGACCCTGTTTACTCGATTTGTCGACCAAGTCCAAGTTAATAACCTTGGTTGACTCAATTTATGAACCGTCTGACATTTTTGATCAAATTTTTCAACTTTTCGAAGATCACAAGTTTCAACTTAATGAACTTGTTTAACTTTTCAAGTTTCCAACTTTTAGCTCCCACCCAGACTGTTCATGATTTTCTCTGCATCTGAGACTCTGAAGATCAGCTTTCTAACACTGGTTTGTCGAAAATAAAGAAGAAATAAAATCTTTTTGTATTTTTACAAACCTTATGTTAAAACACACTGAAAATATTTTTGGGTTTAATCTGAAATGAAACAACAAGAAATTATTTACAAACATATTTTTGTGAGTTGTGTTAGAGGATCATATCAGCTGCCGACAAGTCACTAGCACCGTTGAACTTATAACACACTAAGTTTTAAACGATTCACCTAGATTGTCAGTATACATATCCACTTAAATTCTCAAACAGAGTTCAACTGATTCGAGATACGAGAATTAATGTTTTAAGCACTTAACTTATTCGCGTGTCCCACCTCAGAATATACTCTCGTATCCAGATTCCCCAAATTCAGTCTTACAGGTGAATATACTAGATTGATATCTGTTCTCTGGGTAGTGCGAGACCATGAGAGCTGTTGGTGCATCTAGTGTCTGTTAACTTCGTCTTATGTCTAGATAGGTTAATCGAGCACACAACAGGGTTGAAATTAGGGTTTGTTTACATGTTAATGTGTTATTTCGCTTGAAAGTGACACGTATCAGTTCAAGCGAAATCAACATGTTGATTTCGCTTGAAATGGGATGTGTCAGGTTCAAGCGAAATCAGATCATTATATATATGTGTGTGCTGGTGTCATTTGGAGTGGAATTAGGTCATATGTTCTGAGTCGAGGTGTTGTCCATTTGTCATTTAAATGTGTAAAAGCTCAGGATTGATCAATAAGAAGAAGATTAGAAAGGAACAAGCTGTTTGACGTCATTTACATTGATTATGCCTTTGTATTTGATGATGAACTACTCAGATTGACTCGTTAGGGTCACACGGACTATCCAACAAGTGGTATCAGAGCTCAGGACGAGGAGTTCATACCAATTCAGCTTAAATTCATCGGATTCTATTACTTCTACTCTTTCTTTTCTGATTTGAACAAAATTTAACGGTTGAAATGGCTTAAAACTCACACATATCAAGCGAAACATAGTTCTAACTAATCCTTGAAAGTATTGGACCTAAATTCGAACAAAATCTGATAAAAACTTGTATTTCCGCTTGAAATTCTGTTCGAACGTGCTGATGTCATAGTTATTTCCACTTGAAAGTTCAAGCAAAATAAGTGATTTCGCTTCAAAGTCAGCTATTTCGCTTGAAAAGAGCATATCAATTCAAGCGAAATCTAATTTTGCTTGAAAAGCCATAATTTCGCTTTAAAATTATTGTCTGATTTCGCTTGAAGTTTGATTCAGCTTGAAAGTTCAAGCGAAATAAGTTGATTTCGCTTCAAATCTGATTTCGTTTGAGGTGGCATTTCGCTTGAAAGCTTATTCCGCTTGAAAGCTTATTTCGTTTGAGTTTTAATTCCGTTTGAAATTGATTGTGCAGGTTGATTTCGTTTGAAGGTTGTTATTTCGTTTGAGATCTGTCATTTCACATCAAATCAGATTCTTGAAAGTTTGGTAAAAATGTTTGACGAAAGGGAAAACACTAAACTTGAAAGAATTAATGAATGGTTTGATATGTATTGGTAGTACATGAAAGATGATGAGAAAAAGGATGCTTGGATTAAAAGATCTGAATATTTTTTGTGTAGGAAATATGAAAAGTTTAATGAGTTGAAAAAGAGGTATGATGAATTACTTGATAATTTGAAAAGGTATGGGATTAAGATGTCAGATGCTGAAAAGATATCAAAATTTGCAGATGCCTTACCTTTGGAATGGGATGAATTTTTGGGTAAACTGAAAAATGATTCTAGGTTCTCAAAATTGGATCCATATGATTTCATCAGAAAGCTTAGAAAACACAATGATGAGAATGAAAAGAAAAAGAAAGAGTTAATAAATGAAATAGAAAGAAACTCAGAAAATATAAGTTTGGTTGTGTTTCTTGAATTAATCAAAAGAATTAGAAAAGGTCTTAGCGCAAGAAATAAGATAAAATATGATTTCAAAAGAGGTTGTTTTTTGAATGAAGATTTGAATCCTGCTGATATTGTTGAAATTTTTCTTGCAGGAACATACAAGAATGAGACAGAAGAAAGGGCAAAGAAAGAAGAAACGGAGAAAAATGAAAGTTCAAAATGTGTAGTTGCGTGCTCAAAATGTGATAAATTTGAAACATACAATGTCAAACTCTTGAAGGATGTGGAGAGTTTGACATTGGAAATCAAAAATTTAAAAGAAAATGAAAAAGATTTTCAAAATAAAATAACAGTTTTTGAAAATGAAAAATTAAAAAGTGAAAAAGATTTCGAAAATCAAATAAAAATTTTAGAAAATGATAAATCTCTTTTTGGTAAAAATAATCTTGAAAAACAAAAAGAAATAAATTCTCATCTTGAGAAAATCATTCAACTTGAAAAAGCAGTTGAATGTGCTAAAAATAAAATTGTTGAGTTGGAGAAAAAGTTGAAAGGTTTTGAGACTTCGTCATCAACACCAGATTATTGTTGTCCAAAACCGATCAATGCAATTCCAATAAGTGACAATGTCACAAATTTTGACCAAGTCAAAATTGAAGATTGTGATGAGAAAACTGATGATGAAGTTGAGAAAAGAAAAATATTTTTGAAATTAAATGAAATGTTTCAAGATACTGTTTTACATTCTACTGAAATAGGTGAATGCTCTAAGCAAAAACCTGTTAAGAAGAATGTAGAACAAAAACAAAAAGTTAAAATTTCAGAAAATGTTCAAAACAAAAATAAAAGCTCATCAGTTCAATCATCCAATCATTATGAAAAACCACAAAAAATTGGAAAACAAAACTTACAAAAAGTTGGTAATAAGTGGTGCAGGTTTAACCACAGTGCTCAAAAGCCAAATTCAGCTTACAAGAGAAGATGGGATGAAGATTCTTCAAAGCCAAATCAAGGATATAAGAAAAGACATGATTACCACAAGGCAAATCAATGTTATGATCTTAGTGTGTGGTATGAAAGTGAGGAAAGGTATGATAACAGAGTGTGTTACACATGTGGTTATCAGGGACACATAGCTGTTAACTGCCAGACTCAAAGATTTGATTCAAGAAGATGCTATGACTGTGGATTCAAAGGTCATATTGCCAGAGATTGCCCAAGGAGATCAAAAAGAAGATCGAGGGAAGAATCTCATGGACAAATGTATGAATCAGTCAAGGTTGAAGAAAAGCCCAAAAGACAGAAAAAGAAAAAAGAGAAAGTGAAGTTATCACAGGGGCAGAAAGATCGACTGAGGAAGAAAAGGAAGAAAGTAAGAGAGTACCTAGAAAAGATTTTGTCCTCGGATACAACTGGTAATCCGAGAAAAAGTTCTGATGAATCGATTGGCTTCACTAACAAGGATCAGTCAAGCCAAACGAATCCATCAGATACAAATCTGAGGACAAAAGGGTTGATAAAGAAAGAAAAATTAACTAACCAAACTGTTGAAAAGTCAAAGAAAGTTAATTTTCAGATAAAGCATTTATCAAAGTTTTCAAATACAACAAAGATTGTGAAAGATCATGCACGTCACAGGTTGACAAATTTGGAAAGGTTAAACACTGTAGGGAATGGGTTCCAATAGAGAATGGTGATGAACTTGTTTCTAAGAAAACAAAAGAGCCATCTTCTGACAAGGAATTTGTCTCTATGGAAGCAAAAGAGTTATCTCCTGGCAATGATTCTGATATGTCAAAGTCAGAGGAGCCACAATCAGGCAATGAAACTGACTAGACAAAGTCAGAGGAGCCAAGTTTTGAGGTAAAAACTGTCAAACCCAAGAATGGTCAGGCTTGGGTAAATCTTTTCAAATAAAAACCTGACTTGTCGGAGTTCCCAGGTTGGTAAGCGTGGAGCAGGTATCGGCACTTTTCTTGAGAAATTCACATTTGTGATATTTCGACTTACAAGTGATAAATCAGGGACATTAAGTTGTACTTGATTTTCTACAAGTGGTATTGGTTGAGAACCTAAAAATGTTAATTTTTTTCAAAATGGTTGAAGAAGAACAATGTGATGAAAAGAACCCCGAGTTTGTGATAAGACAAATAAAACTTATTTTCCGGAAAAATCATTTTGATTAAAACAAACTTAAGTGTTTTGAAATCATAATGGGAAAATAGTTTGTTGTCAGGGGGAGTTCTGATTGTTTATGCACAAGTGAATGGCGAATTGAAGCAATTTGATATCATGTTGTCACTTTACCTTGTATAGTTTGTTTTCAAATTTTCCCAGAAAATCAAAATTGAAACATATTTTGATTTTAGGGGGAGAAAAATTTAAAAAAATTTGAAAATTTGAAAATGCCAAAAACATCGAAAAAAGCAAAAATGAGTTTTGTTGTGAATAAGAGGAAATGATAGTAAATCAGTGGACTATCACAGCATGCTAAAGAAATGAAATGTCAAATGTGATAAACGGTCTCACTAAGGATGTGACGATAGGCTCAGCTAGACTAGTAGATTTGCGATAACGATACAAACTTAAATGAAAAAGCCTAGTTCTAGTGGGAAACATGGTTGAAAGCATAGTACTTAGTTTTGTCCTTCTTGATTTTGTACCTACTTAGTAATCGGTGAATGCTAAAAGAGCATAAAAACTGGTTAAGTTTGTGAGCTTTCACAACTTTGCTGAAAAGTAATTGTGATTGTGCATTTTGTTTTGCAAAGATTTAAACTTGTTTTATTTCTTTATTTTGTTTAAGCATTGGACATCCTCTGCGTATACGTGAGTATCGAACTGGATGTTATTGCCTAAATGTTCTGCTTTATTTTCTTTGGTGTTTCGTTTAAGCTTTGTATCACCTTTGCGTATACGGGAGTATCGATCTGGTGGTTAAAGCCTAAACAACTTCAACTTGTTTTATTTTCTTATTTTGTTTAAACATTGGACTTTCTCTGCGTATACGGAAGTATCAACTTGATTGTTAATGTTTAAACATTCTGCTTTATTTTTTCACATATCACAGTTGATGAAAGTTTAAAGGCATTACTCGAGTTAGTGTATTGCATGATGAGGGGATATGCTGAGATCATGGGGTCCATAAGAATTTAGTGCAAAATTAATATACCTTAACGTATCGGTAAGTTTTTCGAAAGTTTTTAGATTGAGTTTAAGAGGACAACTATATCGTTAATCTATGTGAATCGTTTAGAACTTAAAATGCTTAAAGCTTAATGGTGCTAGTGATTTGTCTCATAAACTGATATGATCCTCTTACACAAACTCACAAAAATATTGTTTGTATATATTTCTTTATTGCATGTCTATAAATTAAAAAAATCCAAAAAGATTTTAGTGTGTTTTAGCATAAAATTTTGAAAAATACAAAAATATTTTTGACAACTGATGTTGAAAAGCTGATTTTCAAAATTCCAAAGTGCTAAACATGATGAACTATTTTGGGTTGGGAGAGTTTGTTGAAAAACTTTAAATGTCATATACAAATGTTTAAAAGATTGTATGATTAGTTAATCAAGGTCATTCATTTGAACTTGATATAACTATAACAGTTTGATGAATGAATGATTTCTACTAGTAAGTTTTTATTTTAACTTTCATAAACTTTTTGAAACTTACGTTGAAGTAGAAGATGTGCAGGTTAGTTGAAATAGATCAGCTTAAAGGAGAGATAACTAGCAAAGAAAGAACTTCATGGCAAAGATTGTGTAAAGTTTGAACCAGAAAATAAATTCCAGATTATCGAAAGGGGGAGTTTACATTCTGGATCAATAATCAAATTGAAGTTTGAAGAATGAAGCTGATAGAGATTAAAGGTGCTTTACATTGATAGATATTTTGGTTGAACGCAAAGACTGATGAGGACTGAAGACTTTGTAGACTCGACACTACAGACTTTGTCGACATCCAACGGGGAGTCTGTTAGTGCAGTATGTCTGTCAACTTCGTCTGGTATCAAGTCTTGCATGGTTCAAGGCACGAAGATAGATAGATCAAGACTAAAGACTAAAGACTCGATGCCGAAGACTTCGTTAACATCTAAGGGGGAGTCTGTTGGTGCATCTAGTGTCTGTTAACTTCGTCTTAATCGAGTCTTATGTCTAGATAGGTTAATCGAGCACACAACAGGGTTGAAATTAGGGTTTGTTTACATGTTAATGTGTTATTTCGCTTGAAAGTGACACGTATCAGTTCAAGCGAAATCAACAAGTTGATTTCGCTTGAAATGAGACGTGTCAGGTTCAAGCGAAATCAGATCATTATATATATGTGTGTGCTGGTGTCATTTGGAGTGGAATTAGGTCATATGTTCTGAGTCGAGGTGCTGTCCATTTGTCATTTGAATATGTAAAAGCTCAGGATTAATCAATAAGAAGAAGATTAGAAAGGAATAAGCTGTTTGACATCATTTACATTGATTCCGCCTTTGTATTTGATGATGAACTACTCAGATTGACTCGTTAGGGTCACACGGACGATCCAACAAGAGCTCAGGTTAGAACTTTCGTTCAGTCAGAGAGATGATGGCTCGACTTTAGGTGTGTCCCACTTAGGGATCTTCTTTACAACAACACTTGATTTATATCTTTCGATATTTTATCAATTTTTATGCTGAGGGAAAGCTTTATTAAAGCGCATAAAGTATTATACAAGGTCTTGGCCGTTGCTGACGCAAAATCAGAAGACCTGATATAACACCCCATATATCACTAAGTATAAAAACCTAGTATCTCAGAATTACTCAATCTTTCAAACAAGATTTCCGGGGTTACCCATATATCCGAGAGATGTTCCCCACGAGATAAGTAAGATATTGATTTTATGTTTATATCCCGAATTCAGTCTACTAAACGTGTAAAAACCTACCGACACATCATCAGTGAGACCATTTAACGCTTTTTATCTATCCAGATCTTTAGCGTACTGTGATAGTCTAGCTGATGTACTATCATTTCCTCTTTTTACACCAACTCTTTTTGTCATTTTCTATGTTTTTTACATTTTTTCATTTTTTACTGTTTTTGTATTTTTATATTTTTTATTTTTTTGCATTTTCTACAACATTTTCTCCCCCATGAAAACCAAAACATTTAAAAATTTGACAAACCAATGCAAATTGCTTCCTAACATCCTCTGCACTGGAATTTTCATCAGTGCCAACTATGTCTCCCCCTGACGACAAAAGCTTCATACCGTTTAGTTTCAAAAGATAATGAAAACGTGATTATCAAACGGTTTAGTGTGAAGGTCAGCCTTTTGTTTGTCGGTGTGGATTTTTTCAATTTGAATCAACTTCTTCTCGTAATAGTCACGGATGAAGTGATGTTGAATCTCAATATGTTTAGTTTTAGCATGATGTACCGGGTTTTTAGTGATATTTATCGCAGCCTCATTATCTACAAAAATAGGCAAGGTAGGAAATTGCAAACCATAGTCCCTCATTTGCTGCTGAATCCACAGAATCTGTGAACAACTACTGCTAGCTGAGACGTACTCAACTTCGCATGTTGAGAGTACGACTGTGGTTTGTTTCTTACACTGCCAAGTTACCAGACGTGGTCCAAAGAGCTGGCAGCGTGAAGTTGTAGACTTTAAATTGATTTTGCAGCAACCGAAATCTGAATCTGAGTAGCCCTCAAGTTTAAAATCGTCTTCTTTGGGATACCACAAGCCTAAGCTTGGAGTTCCTTTCAGGTAGCGCAAGATCTTTTTCACGATCATGAGATGAGAAGCTCTCGGACTCGATTGGTGTCGTGCCGCATGGTAAATTGGGTACATTATATTAGGTCTTGATGCGGTTAAGTACATAAGCGAACCAATCATCGACCGGTACAAAGTTTCATCAACCTTATCTCCCGTGTGATCCGGATTGATGTTGTGGTTGGTTGCTAATAGGGTAGACATGGAAGAGGTCCCTGACATGCTGAATTTCTCCAACACATCATGAACTTACTTCATTTGATGTATAAAGATCCCTCTTGGCAGTTGATCGACCTGCAAGCCGAGGAAGAACTTCATCTCACCCATTGAGCTCATTTCGAACTTCTGCTTTATGACTTTTTTCCTTGCAAAGATCGTCATTGGTAGACCCAAATATAATGTCGTCAATGTATATTTGTACGATCAGAAGATGACCACCAGCCTCCCATCTACCTTCCATCGTGTGAAGCCGTTCGATAACAGGTGCTGAGAAAGCGTCTCGTACCAGGCTCTCGAGTCCTGGGGCAACCCGTATAAGGCTTTATCCAGAAGGTAAACCTTATCTTTGTGGATAGGGTCAGTGAAGCCCGGTGGCTGACCGACATACACCTCTTCTTTCACCATTCCATATAAGAACGCCGATTTGACATCTAACTGATACACCTTGAACCCTTTCCAGGATGCAAATGCGAGAAAGATTCGAATTGCTTCCAACCTAGCTACAGGAGCATACACTTCGGTGAAATCGATCCCTTCTTGCTGGCTGAAACCCTGAACGACCAGGTGAGCTTTATTACGCACAACCACTCCTCGATCGTCTTTCTTACACTTAGACACCCATTGGGTATTGGTCTTTCTATGTCCGTCGGGTAAATCCACAAGCTTCCAAACACCAAATTTCTAAAATTGATTTAGCTCTTCTTGCATCGTGTTCACTCACGACTCCTCAGTCAGCGCCTCTTTGTATGTTCTAGGCTCAACCTGTGAAATAAAGCAACTGTGAGAAAAATCGTTTTGTAACGAAGAAACTTTTGAATAAAAACAAGAAAAGCCTTGATCAATCTGATGTCTGGTTCTAACTCCTGCTTGTAGCTCTCCGATAATGAATTCCTCGGGGTGATAGGATAGCGTCCGTGGCATTACCTCACCAGAAACTATCACCCCGCTTTCCAAATTTGTAACATTCTATTCAGCACTCTGATCATCTATTTGGTTTGTCTAACCTTCAGATTGGACCTGCTCCCCCTCAGATTCTGAATCTCCTCTATCAAAAGTAGGACTATCAGAGTCAGATTCTTCTGATTCGTCGAACACCACCGCTTGAGTTTCGTGAACAGGTTCATCTTCTTCTGTTGTCGGAGTTTGTTGAACTTCTGTATCATCTTGTAGAGTGTGACTTGGACTGGCTTCATGATCATTAGAACTCTATCGTCTTTTGGAACTCTTGGTCGGACCTTCGTTTAACTGAGAAGACTTATAAGCCTGATATAACCTTATCTGATCTTCAAACGATGGTTCTTCAGGAAGATGAAATGACTCCCATAGCTTCTCATAGTTGAATAACCACAAATCACCTGGTTTTTGCGTCGACATAGTATAACCTTGGCAATCCACATGCTGAGCTTCAATCACTCTGTTGAGACTTGGAAAATAAACTAGCCTGAGTGGACTAGCGTATCCCACAAAAAATCCCTCCAAAGATTTTGCACCGAATTTCCCATCAGGATCTATCACCGTGCAGGGTGACCCAAACAACTCAAGATACTCTAGGTTCGGCTTTCGATTGTTTAGCAACTGAAAACATGTCTTGTTATGTGGCTTTACGCTCAACACTCGGTTTAAGGTATAGCAAGCAGATGACACGACTTCAGCCTAAAACTCACAGGGAATTTTGAATCAGCCAACATAGTGCGTGCCACTTCAATCAGCGTCCCTTCTTTCTTTCTGCCACCCCATTTTGTTGCGGCATGTACGGAGCACTGAACTCTTGCAAATACCTTTTTTAATGCAGAACTCTGTCATTAGATTGTGCTTGAATTCTGTACCATTTTCGCTGTGAATACGTCGAATAGGCCGATGGTATAAAAGTTTTAGCTTCCGGAACAAACTCAACAAACTCAGGAATGTTTTATCTTTGGACTTCAGAAAATATACCCACGAGAACATCGAATAATCATCAGTCACAACAAGGCAATATAGATCTCTGGTAATACTCTTCGCACTAACAGGACCGAAGAGATCTATGTGTAGCCTCTCTAGTGGTTTAGTGATCGAATTTTGAAGCTTCCTTGGGTGTGATTTCTTAGTTTTTTTTCCTTTCTTGCAACTAATGCACTCATCTCCAAAGTTGAAATTCTTCAGATTGACACCTCTCACTAGATCGTTGTGGACCAAATAATTCATCTTTCGTAAGTGGATATGACCCATTTTGCGGTGCCAAAGAATCGACTCCTTTTCAGTAGCTTTAGATACAAAGCACTGAGGTTGATTTGTTGTTGTAGACACAATGCTCATATCAAGAACATAAAGGTCATTCTCTCTCGGTGCTCGCATCAAGATCCACTCCTCGGGGATAACAAATCCTGGCTTCAGGATCAGACATTCTTTATCAGTGAATTGAGTAGTAAACTTCCTGTCACAGATTTGAGAAATGTTGAGTAGATTGTTCTCTAGCTCGGGAATGTAGTTTACCCTCTCAAAGGAAACTTGACCATTTGATAACGTCCCCTCCCCGATGATTCTTCCGCCCTGATTTCCAGCAAAACCCACGTAACTACCATTAAATGCTCGAACGCCGTATAACAGGGCTTTCCTCCCTGTCATGTGCCTAGATGCTCCGCTATCCATTATCCATTTAGAAATTGATCTCTGGAGCTCCTGCGCATTTCAGACACAATTAGTTAAATGAAGCAACCCAAGCCTCCTTTGACTCGGGTAGCTTGATCTTTAGATGAATTGTGGACAGGATAGGAAAATTCTTATCATTTAACTCCAAAGCTTTTTCTGTTCCAACCTCAACCTCTTTGTATAAGAAAAATTTCTCTTTGGTTAGTTGAACAGATTTAGGAACATACTTCTTGACCTCAGGGGTCGAAGAAGTCTGTTTCTTCTTGTCACTTGCTGAAACCTTAGGATCAAACTTCATTACCAAAGCGGTTGAAGCAGTCTGTTTCTTTTGAGTTTCAAGCACAGAAACCTTTTGTTTCACTTTTGTCTCAGATGTTTTGACTTCTGACTTAGGCTTCCAAGTTTGTTGTTGTTGAACAAAATGTTTTGAAGATTCATCAGTTTTCTTAACATCTTGTTTTATTGGTTTAACATTGATTTTCAGGTTTTGGAATCTTCTTTTCAACAAACATTGGAGCCTTGCCTTTCACATCATTCGGTTTCTTTCTGTTTTCAACAACTACAGACTTAGGTTTGACGTTGGTGCACTTTCGTGCAATATGTCCAACTTCATTGCATTTAAAGCACGTCCGGTTATCAGTAACCTGACTTGGACCATCAGTCTGTTTTTGTGACTCTTTTTGTGCAAAGAAATCTTCATTCTATTTTGAAAATATTTCAGATTCTTGATCATTCATTGAACTTGAACTTTTCACAAAAGTTGTTTTCTTGACAAATTTTTACTTCTGAAAGTTTCTTCTTTGATGTTGCTTTCCAGCCCATTGCCTGTCGTACCCTTTGTTCTCATTTTTATTCTGAAAACATGGTGGGTTTTTAGGCTTGTTATAGTACGCTTTAACTTTTTGGAAATTCAGAAATCGTTTGGAACTTGACAACTTTTCAACCTCTGACAAATCAACCTCCACAAGTTTAAACACTTTTTCCAGTTTATCCACATTAACATTTTGTATCGGAAATTCCTCATCCGAATACAACGTATCAGAACCACACACATGGTACATGACCAAGGTAGGTTTGTCCTTTAAGTTGTTTTCGGATTTAGATTTTGGAAGATAATTGTTTAGATAACAATCCTCATCCTCAACACACTCGTTTGAACCCATGGATTTAGTGGAGTCACTGTCAGTTTTTAAAACATTTTCTACCACATTCTTAACAACCTCAGAATTAACATTCTGCTGATTGGAAGATTCACTAAATGTGACATCTATGTTTTCTGGCAAATTGTCAACTTCACCCATTACATTCATGTTTAACTCTTTTTCCACCCGAAAATGTATCTTTGTAAAATTACTGCTCATGGGTGGTGGAACATTATGATACCCTACCCTTGTGTTGGAGAACAAAGCTGGCGGAATATAACTCTTCACCTTCTTTGGTAAACATCTTCACCTTCTTTGTTCTTACCGATTAGTTTCGGTACAATGTGTTGGAGAACAAAGCTGGCGGAATATAACTCTTCAATTTCAAATTGATTCGTTCATTCTCAATTTTCACTTCTTCAATTTGAAGTTTCAAGTTTGTAATCTCATCCAGTTGAGTATTAATTTGTTTTTCTTTATCTTGAACGACAATTGTTAACTTTATATTTTCACGACGGGTTTGAAAATCTCTTGAATCAGAATCTTTAATTGTCTTTTTTAGTTTTTCAAAAGCCTTTGATAGTTGTCTGTCTTCAAGAACAAGTTTTTCATTTGTTTTTCGAAAATGCTCAACTTCTTTTTCATCGCTTTTTATCTTTTCTTCCAAAGAATCAATTCTTTCTTTTGAGCTTTTCACAATTTTATCTCTCAAAACCAAATCATTTTTAAGTTGTTGATTTTACCGTTTAACTCCTGGATGTTGGATTTCAATACAAACTCATTTGTATTACAGACTTTGCATGATTTCATGCAATTTCTGCAATCATTCTTAGTTTTAGTATCCTGACACTTACCTGTTTCTACATTTTGACCGGCTGAACTGACCTTGTTAGATGAATCAGATCCAGATTTGGTATCTACCTCAAGTGCTTTTGACATCATCGCTTGATCAGCCATTTTCTTCAAATTCTCAGCCGTCATTTCCAGGTTCACATCAATGATTTCCTTTACAAACTTCTCAGCATTCTCTCTTCTCTCCTTCTCAGTTTTTTATGCTTCTCTTTTCAAACGCTCTTCCTCCGCAGTTGGAATTGACTTCACGAATGCCTCAAAATCAATTGTGCTCAGATCTGTAAGAACATTCCCTTTAGGATCCAGGTAACATTCCCTCTCAGCATCCCACCGTTTTTCCTTTTTGGCTTCTTTGTAAGCTCTATAAATTCTATTCATTCTCACATGAGTAATCTCTCTTTCCCTTTTGAAAGTCATCGGTGTTGTCATAGCGACAAAGGCTGATCCTTGCTGATCTTCATCCGGAATATAATCGTTCCAGTTGAATCCTTCATCATCATGAATCACTGCTAACGCTCTGGACTTTTCTTTCACTAGAGCTTCCTCGATCTGCTTCATCTTAGGAGGTTCCTCTTTGTTTCGATGATAAAATGCCTTTCGGTAGTAATCATCATGGAAAGGATTGATAGTTTCATCTGCAGCTGAATTCTTACACTCTCGTTTAAATTGACCCTTTTGCTTGCACTTGAAGCAAGTCACCTTCGACTTATCGAAACCGAGCTTTGTGGATGGACCATCAATAGTCTGCTTCCCCGTGATCTCCATGAAACGCTGAGCTCGACGAATAACGCTGGCCATACACCAACGTATATCAATTAGCTCCATCTCCTCAGGGTCAATTTGGTCATAATCCTCTTTAGTCATATTGGGGTTGCCAATCTTCCCCGTGACTAAGCTTTCGTAAGATTCGAGGATTGATGCCAAGAATACCATCTGCTGTTTGGCTGTTTTAGCATTATAACTCTGAGCATTATTCAGATTCACTGTGATGTTGCATTGGATAACACTCAGATTAGAACTGTTCTGATTTTGTTGAGAGTTTGGTGCAGACTATGCTTGCGTGTTTGAGCTCGAACTTGGGTAACCAAAACCAATGCTACCACTACCCGACGATCCTCCACTTGAACTTCCTTTGGATGTATCGTTTGATTTATCAGCACTGAACGTTGTCCCTATTTTAGGTTTACGAGTTGTTCGAAAGCATGCTACCACGGTAGTACAAATTTACATTTTGTTGATAACTGACATTGTTCATTTTATTCAGTTTTCTAATTTCTAATTCGTGACACTCTAATTTCTCAATTACGAGTTTGGAGTCATTTCATTCATTTTACAGAACTATTACACAGTATTTCCAGTCTTGTTTGTTTGGTAGTGCCTCAAACAGTTTCTCGATGATTTCATCCTGATCTTTCTTTATCCCGAACCTTTACAGCTCTACCTTCAACTGACAGAATCGTTCGATCATCTTGCGAACATTCTCGCCCTTAAAATAAGCAAATAGTTCGAATTCCTTCTTTATCAAAGATTTTTTGTTCTTCAAAATCTCTTCACCACCTGTACATTTCTTTTTTAACGCTTCCTAGAACTGTTTGGATGTTTCATACTCGAGCAATGAGATTATGTCATCTCGAACCGACTGATGGAGAAGTGCGATAGCTATCTGTTCGGAAATAAACAACTCTTGTTCATCTGATCCCAACTCTGTATATACTGATGTTGATGTTGTACTTGTGTATCCAACCTGAACTAACTTCCAGCTTTCATAAGCAAATGCCCTCAACCAGTTGTTGAAATGTTTCTCCCATCTGTTGTAGTCCTCTATATCATCAACTTCGGTGGCTTATTATACATGCCATACGCATTGTCGACATTTAACGACTCGGAAATGGACTTAGTTGCATTCTTTGGATTTGCGTCAGATGAAGTTGGTTCTGAACTATTGAAAGCATAAGTATCATAGAACTCGTTGTAAAATTCTCCGTCCATGATCGATACCTGAAAGAGTCAAACAAAGTTAAACACTTTTGGAAAACAAAGTCAAACACAATACTGTTGGTCCGGATGGTCGTATCAGGATGAGCAAAATAACAACAGTATCTGGATGGATAGGTCCGGCTGGACAGGCTTCCGGATGAACACCTTCCAGATGAATAAGATCTTCGAATGGACAATAAAAGTCTATCCGTCCGAATGGATATATCTATCTGTCCGGATGAACAAGAAAACTTGAATTGATTTCACTAAAGAACAATCTATCTGTCCGGATGAGCTAGGCTATCCGTCCGGATGGATGATGATGTCAACAAACTTAGTTCCGAAGTTCATGGTTTTCCACTGATTTTAATGTGTTTTAGTTAGAATTAAGATCTGAAACTTTTTAGGATTGATTAACAACACATTTCGCACATTATCTCCAAATTTTAGGTGATTTTGTCCATAAATTCAGTGTCCAATTTGTGTTTTTGTATGAAAAAGTCAAGAAAAGTGAAGAAGTGAGTAGAAGTAGAGAAGTATAGATTAAAATCGGTTGAATCTGATGTAGATCTCTGGTATCTTTATGATAATCTTCTCTGAATCTGGCCTCCAAGCTCTGATACCACTTGTGAGGAACGTGAGTCGGGTCTTCGAACCCCCAGACCGGATCTTAACACCTACTGACGTGTGTGGAATCCAAGAAAGTAGTAGAGAGAATAACACCGTAGACACTGTTAAACACCATTCTCATTGATAATAAGAAGATTACAAAACCAAAGAGAATTTTGACAGGGCTTCGCCTTGGGTATCAAATGATCAGTACAAAATCAGGACCCAAGCACCTCTATTTATAGAGGTTGCCCATCCGGGTGAAACAACTATAATGCCCATCTGTCCGGATAGGTTATGTCCATCCGTCCGGATGGGTTATGTCCATCCTATGTAATCCGGGATGAAACATAGGGTTTCATGTTTTGTAAGTCCATCCCGGATGGACTTAAAAAACACGAAACCCTATGTTTCATCCCGGATTACATATAAAACATACTATAAATAATATAAAGACATCAAACAGGTTAAACAAAGACTCAATACAGACAAAAGCCACAGACATAATGCATTCACAGGGCTTATCCCCAATTTATTTGGGCTTGTTCCCTGTTTGTTGGGATTATTCCCAGTTTGTTTGACTCAATTTTAAGTTGATCTTACCATGTACACGAGAAACATTCCTTAGAAGGATCAGTGATCCTCAGAAAAGTTTAAAAAGATCTCAAGTATTTAAGTTTTCTCACATAACTCTTTTCAGTTTGGTAACATCCTGTGTTAAGTAATCCTAACTTGGATTCTCTGGTATGTTTTCTGTTTAACTAATTTTGGTTATTGCAAGGTTCAATCTTTAACCTTTATTGTTAAAGGATTTATGATCCTTATAATTTTACCTAACATATCTTTCATATAAACTAAATATATGTTTTCAAACATGATGAATATACAACCAAGTAAAGCAATATAATGGGCACAACATATAGTTAGAACTCTAATATTATTAAAAGCCCGTTAGTAATTATCAAAAGTATCCGACTTAGATTTCACCATCAAAAACGTGGACCATCCACCCAGGCCAGATTAAGTTCAGCTAACGGTTAATGTTTGTGCAAAAATTAAAGAAGCAGGATAACAAAGGCTCCATCCCCCAAACAGAGGATACATCCACCATTGCTATCCTACCTATTGTCTGAAGAATCAATGATTCTTAAACCTAGGAAACTATTGTTCAAACTTACATCCCCAAAGTGTTCAAATTAAAACATCATAACATGAAAATTAAAAAAGTGGCCTCAGGCCTCGTCTACATTATCCTTCATTGCACATTTTAGTGCTATCACCTCCGGCACTGCCATCCATCTTTTCCCCAGCATCCTTCAGCACTCCACTGGTCCCCGCTTCACCTGCATCCACAACTGTCTGCTGAAGCTCCTCATCACCGCCCAGGTTCTTCAACGCCATCTCCCAGGAAGCTACCTCCCAGGTTGACTGTGCAGCACAAACCTAGGCTTCGTCGCTTGCGTTCATAGCAGCCTCGTGAATCCCCATCTCGGCATGTAGCAGCAGATCCTCCATGTCCCGTTCGTCTTTCTCTAACTTTGTGATGGTCTTGTCCTTGGCGGCAGCGGCGTGGCGTATCCCAGTCAGAGTCTCTTCATATTCAGCAATTCTTTTCTCGTGATGGATCTTCAGGCGGCTGAATTCCTGCAAAACAACAAACAAGGTTCAGGATATAGGATCCTTACAAATAGGTAAAAAACAATAACAGGATCAAGGATCCTTACCTCGGTTAGATCATCATGGAGCCTTTTCTCGATGTCGAAAAGGTCGCTATCTGGTTCAGAGGTCTTCCTCCTCTTTGATCCAGACTTAGCTCTTGTGGTAACATGGAGAGGCTCAGCAGTAGGGGCAGTTATTCTGGTTGCTTTGGAGATGATCATGTTGTTGATATCATCAAGGGCAAAAGCAGAAGACTTGGGAGTGCATTTCAGAACACCTAATCATTAAATATAAAAAAGATAAGTATCTATCCTAAATTTTGTTATCCATTAACATATTACATTTTATATGTTACTTACTTGACATGCTGTGGGCTGAAGAAGTCTTATCGTCTTCTATAGGATCCTTGATCCCTATCTTGAATTTCCTATCAATAGGGTTAAGATCCAAAAAAATCTTTGGCTCGTTCAGCAGTTCCCGGCGGTTCAATAAGATTCGCGAAGTTTTTCACAGAAAAAAGAAAGCAAAATCAGCTGATGGTCAGAATGTAAACAATTGATAAACAAAAACCCTATCTCCTACCCTTTGAGATCCACCTAATAGGCAAGGTATCTCCCTTCAGCAAAGAGTCTCTCTTAACAAAGAAAAACTGATTCTTCAAAGAAGAATCGTTTTTGGTAGTTTTTAAAATAGGGATTGGCTGGTGGGGGTTGGACTTGAACAAAAATCGGTTAGAACCATGAGTAAGTTGGGTATACAGATAAGCCAACTCAGGGATGTCAAACTGCAATCCCTCTCTTCCGATGACTTCTTCAATGGTAAACAGAGCTCTCGACAGCATCGGCATCACTGGACTAAAGCTAATGCCAGTATGTTCGAAAAAGCATTGGGTTAGAGGAGGAAAAGGGTATGAGAACTGTGACACTCTGGATTTTTCCGAACAACCTTCTTGTTTCAAAATTTCATGTACATATTATTAAACGAAAGTTTGTGATTTATCTTGATGTGCTATGTGTTGATAATGTGTACGTATGATGTATAGTTATGTATACATGTATAAGTGAGCCGAGACCATGATCCCGACTCGAGACCCCTCGGTCTCGAGTAAATAGTGACAGATGGGCCGGATGGGCCGCAACCTCCCTTAGCACAGTCGGAAACCCACTTAGGGTGCACCACCCTCTAAATATAAACCTAAAACCCTCACACACTCTCCTCTACACTCTCTCTCACTTCATCCTCACTCCCTCTCTCTCTAGAAAACCTTAAACCCTAACAATCAAGCATCACCTCTCCTCTCCTTTCTCTCGGACCAAACCGGTGACAACAAGGACTCTTGGTTCAAGCTTGGGATCTTATTTGGAAGCTTATTCATCGATTGCTTCATATTCTCACACCTTGAAATCTAACCGGTTAGTGGTTTCTTGCAATATAGAGATGGAAATACCATATATGTTTGCTTGTTAAGTTATATGCATATTAAACATGTCCTTCTTGTATAGTTGATATTGTGGTTGTTGTTTAAGAAAAGTGTATGTTGATCTATTGTTTGTTTTGATTTAAGATGGTTTTGATACCTTGTGTATGTGATTCTTGACCATGAAATGCATATGTGTGTAAGGTGAACCGTGTTGAATAAATGATGAAATGATGATGATGATGTGAACTAGGTGTTATATTTGCTTAAATGAACATGTTTGCTTATGATGAAAACCCTAATGATGAACAACATGAATATGATATGAATGTGTTATGAATATTTGAATATGCTGTGTTTGATCTACTTTGTTTAGAAATTAGACAAGAAAACATGTTTGTATGATTTAATTGGATAGTACACTTTTACATGAAATTCCAGTTTTATTGGATAGTACAGCTGAGGTTCTAGAAGGCCTCCTCCTGTGCACGCATCCATGGTTGCTAGTCAAGACCTCTGGTTTCGACTCAAGACCATCAAGGAGACAACCCTAGACCATCGACGTACTACTCGAGAACAGTTGTTTCATCAATGGTCTCGACAAAGGTCTCGACTCAGCAAGTGATCCATCAGTGTGAGTCGAAACACTGCCTGGTTTCGGCACTTGATTATGTGACTCGAGACCGGCTGTTGCGACTCGAGATCACCATCAACAATGGATGACACTCGAAACCCCTGTCCACGTCCACATCAAAGGTTGCGACTCGAGACCACTTCTCAGTGGTTTCGACTCGAGACCGCTCATCAGTGGATCCATTTTGTCAGTGGTTTCGAGTAGGCCAGATGGTCATTGGGCCACTATGTGTTTGGACTACCTGTTTGAATGGACTATGTGTTAACTGTACTGTTTGACTATACAATTATTAGAGCAGGCCCAATAGCTCAAACTGTATGCACACTACGTGTTAGATACGTGTAGAATAAACGTGATTACTTGTACCCAACCTGACCTATACCGGTAACCATGCTAGGGCTTGGTAACCAGCATGCGTGACCAAGTAAGCTAATCTGCCGAGCAACCCAAGGTGAGTTCACAACTAATAAAGCATGCGTTCCCGGTGGTTTGGGAAACGGAAACTTAAATAACGCTATCCCCTCGTAAGGGATACAAACCTACTTTCTCCCCCTTAAATGGGACTCTTAGTTAATTACTGTTTATACGGAATGCAACGAGCAACACTAAACGAAACTCTATCACTCAAGTCCCTACCATTTAATACCGATTAATTGTCGGGGCCTGGCGAACGGGTTATTAGTTGATAGCGCTATTTAGGTGTAACCAGCCTCACACTGACCCTTGTTACTGGGAACGGGAGTGAACTAATGTACTCTGGAAAACCATCAATGAAGATAGAACATTGACAAATGGGGCACTGCGGAAACGTACGGTTAAGTAAGTCTTCAGTATTGTAAAACAGTTTAGTCGCTTACTTATGGGGTAGCTCCCCATGGCATGTATAAACGGATAAATTAACTGGTGAAACAAGTTTTTGGTAATTAAAAACTGGACAACTCGTGAACTCGCCAACATTTTTGTTGATACCCTACTGCATGCTTTGCAGGTACCCAGTGACTCAGGAGCTTGCAGCTTGGGAATGTGTAGTGGTCGTCTAACCCATGTGTTGGGTTTTAAATAATCCTGAACTATGAACCTTGTTTTGAAACTGTTTGGTTTATGCTTCCGCTGTTTACTTAAACTGTTATTTGAACTTAAACTTTTAAAACTTAGAACTATGATGTTTACTAACTATTGTGGTTGGTAAACATTTTTACTATTGACCAATGCTCAGTATAATTGGTGGCTGGATCCTGGTCAGTCACGCCTCCAAGC
Organism: Helianthus tuberosus; assembly: GCA_030545235.1. NCBI lineage: Eukaryota > Viridiplantae > Streptophyta > Magnoliopsida > Asterales > Asteraceae > Helianthus > Helianthus tuberosus. The sequence continues at coordinate 26,397 of JARYGA010006357.1, forward strand.
GGTGGTACTCCGCATGTGGATTTTGGGGGTGTGACAGATTGGTATCAGAGTCATTGGTTATAGTGAGCTTGGTTTTAAAAAGGAAGTCTTTTTGAGAAAAACCAGACTATAACCCGTGACTCGTGACGACACTACACTCCAAGTGCAAGACTCAACGCATTAGACCTCATAGCTCTCACTTATGTTTACTTGCTGTTTGTTTAAGTGCTTATGTACTAATATACATATTAGTGTGCCTAGCTAGATGTATACACAATCCTCCCCCACATTCTTGTCTCACTACGACGTCTTTTCTCACTCTGTGTCTTCTGAACATCAAGGTAATGACCGGACTCGATGGAGACAGCATAGCCCTGACAAGGGACCAGCTGGCGGCCCTGATAGACGCTCGAGTCGCTGAAGCCTTGGCAACCAACCCAGAAGGACCATCCACATACACCCAACACCGAGTTGGCACCCTCAGGGCGTTCTTGGAATGCAAACCACGCCCCTTCGATGGCACGGGAGGAGCAGTAGGTCTTTTACATTGGTTCAGGAGGATCGAGTCTGCGTTCGAAGAAGGTGAAAGCCCATGTAGCAAACGAGTAGAGTACGCCACTAGCACGTTTCAAGCAAAAGCGTTTTCGTGGTGGAACGCGCAAGTCCAGATGCTCGGATTGGCCGATGCAAATGCCACTCCCTGGGGTGATTTCAAGGATCTGGTCAGGGAAGAATTCTGTCACAAGGATGACATGCAGAAGCTAGAAATGGAATACTATGGGTTAAAGATGGTTGGCTCGGAGATCGAAGCGTACACGAAAAGGTCCAATGACTTGGCTGCTTTATGTCCTAACTTATCGCAGCCTCCCTACAAGGGAATCGCACTCTACCTTAGGGGCTTAGTCCCAGAAATCCAGGGTTCAGTGATTGCAACCAAACCCCCTACAATCCAGCAAGTCATCCGTCTAGCACACCATTTCACAAACCAAGCGGTGGAAGAGGGCAGGTTGCCCAGGCGTTTAACTGCTACAGCTAATGCTTTTGATTTCAGCAAACGCAAGTGGAATTACTACCAAAGTGGGAGTCCCAGCACTATGCCACCTCAAGCTCAACAAAGGAGGGTCGTTGGGAGCAAGGGCCCTGACCTGCGAACGGGTGGTTACCAAAGAAAACTACCCAAGTGTAACAAGTGTGGCCGACATCACAACGGGCCCTGTGCAAAGAACAAGTGTCAGCGATGCAACAAGATGGGGCATGAGGCCAAGGATTGTAGGAGCCCTGATCCCGCAAGGCAGAACCAACCGCAGCAGCAGCAGCATCATGGGAACATCAAGGGTTGTTTTGTGACAACCGTCACTTTTCCGTACATTCTGTACACAAAATGAACAGTAATTTGTGCTTAAATGACTGTGCATGATCTGGTTTACCAGACAAATAAATTTCTGAATTCCATACAAGTGAATTCCTGCATGATATATGCTACAAGAATTACCTTATGATAGCATTGCGTCAAAAATATTAGTAAACTCACCGGTAAGACACATCGTGTCAACAGAACTGCAGAAAGCAGTCAGACATTAGAATTGGAGCCTAGGTGTAGGTCCAATGTCAAGAATGCATTAAAACCCAAGAGTACATGCAAGGGTTTTAATATAGACCTTCCGAAAGCTAAAATACGCACTAAAAAGCACCCGAAACGCACCTTAAGTACATAATTTATTTAAATTCAGCTATATTCAGCATTTAAACATACGAATATTAGGCAGAAATGCCGTTTTATTATCCAGAATATTTCCCTAGGTGTTGGGAATTAAAAGGGATACAAAAAGGTACTTAAAAGGTACTAAAAAGTGTAATTTAGAAATTTAACGGATTAATATCCAACCGAACAACCGAACTATACCCGGAACATAAAAATATTGTCATTGACATTATTTTCTTTTTCTGAGCTAGTTAGGGTCCCCGAATAGCCTAACACCTGTTATAAATTACAACACACTATTACTCTAATTTAATTTCCTAATTAGCTAACTAATACCTAACTATTAGTTGAAATGGAACCAATACCCCACCTTCCCCCAACCGTTCGGTTTTCCCCTAGTGAACACACACCCTCCATAAACTTTTTATGATTATTTTAATAATGGTTGTCCAATATCTAAATGACATAATATACTTTGGACAAAAGCACCAAGATGGACTATAAATAAACACCTTGGATCCCACTAAACACTCATAACCACAACACAAAAATTGGCTCTCTTTTTCTTTCTTGGCTTATGTTCGGCCGAACACCACAAGCCACCTACCAACATCATTCCATTTCATTCTAGCAATATTACTTACATACCAAGGTGTTACGTATCATATAAGGAGGCTCGGTGCTTACGGAATCGCAAGGACCTCACCACAACGCTATTAACCACCCGTTTTTCGTCTAGTTTCTTCCCTAGCCTTGAGCTAGTAGTAAGTGACTCTAAACATCTTCTTGTTCATGTTTAAAGTGGTTAATAAGAGATTTAACGGGTAAAAATTTATGAACACTAGAGAACAAAATTAAAAGTCTTATAAAAATGATGAACTTGTTGGATAAAAGAAGTATAATGGTGTAAAACTTGTTAAACTTGTTTTGTTATGATTATTTTGTGTTGGTTGATGCTAGTAGTAGAACGGATCATCATCTAACCGGGCTAGGTCATGGTCATGAAACATGAACTAGTGATAGGTTAAGTGTAAAAATGGTAAGATGATGAACTCTACTACTTATAAACATGAACTTGTGTAAAAATAGTTTTTCTTATAAAATGGAGTTCTAAACTAGTAGATCTAAAGATCTACAAGTGGTATTTTCGAAGAACCAACTGTAAGACAAAACCATGTTTTAAAACCGGATCTTTCCTAAACTAAAGGTGTTTTTGAGAACCAAAAAGTGTGTAGACACTTGTGTAACGAAAGAATTTAACAAAGAAATATTTTCGTAAATACCGACTAGAAGTTGTAAAACTTCATATTCTTTAAAAATAAAATTTTCGAGATAATGATTCTATTTTTAGAGATGGAAAGACCCACTAAATGTGTTGAAAAGTTACTACATAATTTTACACAACTTGCAAGTTCATGTGTATGCGATTTATGTTTATTTTGACTAGTTTGATATTTGAAGATGGTATTTTGATGACAGAAAATTGATTGGTTGAATTTTTAAAAAGAAAATGATACGCTAGTAAGTGTGGCCACCTCCAGTTACAGAGGAAACTCTGGCGAAATTTTTCCAGAAAATAACACTTAGAATTTTTTTTTTGTGACAAGTGTTATGAACATATTTCTGACTGGTTTTCCAAACAAACTTCGCCATGATTTTTGTTATCAAATGACCAAGTATTCGGAGGTGGATTTTTGTAAACAAACTTACTAAATATATATTTAAAATATATATTTATCGCTTGTGTGATTATGTGATTATTTTGTGAGCTAGGTATATATTATTTTTAGAATAAAAATAATATGTCTTGGAAATACTCATGAGAAGTATAAACACAAAAATACACATACGACATACAAGATACATAATTCGGGTGCAAAGTGCAAAAACACAAGATACTTATATTAATTTTTGAGAAAAAAATAATATAAGTGAGATACTTAGTTAAAAATATAAAATATTTTTAACACAAGAATATATACACAAAAGAGAGTGGCTGTACTTGTGCGACGCAAGTCTAGTGACTAACGATAATAAAACACGTTTAGGTCACGACGCTCTATAAGCAAAATCCGGTGAAGTTTACGACGCAGGTACGCAAAGTTGTGAGTTCATGCTCCCCCTTTTCTTTAACTGTTTTTGGCTTTATAACTATCGGGGGTGAAATACATGTTACAAATATTATAATTTTTACAAAGGGTAAAAATACAAGAAGCACTCTTGGTGAGAACGAGAACCGAGTGCAATATGATTTGAGAATACGAGAAGCACTCGTGGTGAGTGCAATATGATGAGCTTTAAGAAAAGCCTAGAAAATACTAGATCATGTGAGCTTAAACTAGATATTGAGATGCCATTAATACTTAATTAGGGACGAGGGTTAGATCTAACGGGTACGGCCGAGCCCCACTCATGGTCCTTATGTGACCACTTGAGTGCTTCGGTGTCCCAGTCGAGGGAAATCGACGCAGTCGAGGTTAATCGACACAGTCGAGGGTAATCGACACAGTGAAGGGAAATTGACACAGTCGAGGTTAATCGACACAGTCGAGGGAAATCGACATAGTTAGAGGGAGAATATACTAATGCTTCCTATGTCCTCACATGCCTTGAAGGAGAATATACTAAAGCTCCCTATGTCCTCACGTGCCTTAATGTCCTTGTATAAACAATCATTTAAAACGTGGGGTACACAAGAACACTTGAATGATACTTGAGTACGTGGGGCACTCAAGAAAACGGGAATTTTACTTGAGTACGTGGGGTACTCAAGAAAGACTTGAATTATACATGACACATACTATGTTTTCATACAAAGTATAAAATCGTGAAATACAAAAACGCATGAACTCGCTCAACTTTATGTTGTTGTTTTCCAAAATTACATGTATTTCAGGTGACAGGATGGATCTTGGGCGCAAGTGTCGTAACTATAAGTAGACTACGAGTTTAGATGTCATCCACTTTTGTTGAATTGTAACCTTGTCGAAGGTCGTGTTTTGAAAACTTAAATAACAAGTGTTTGTAATACTTAAATTTTCATGAATGGATGAACATCGTTTTGATTATGTAGTTGTTTATTATGATTGAATGCAATGATAGCAAACTAGTTACACATCATACGCTTCTGCAAAAGACAGGGTGTGACAGTTTGGTATCAGAGCTTCGATTGTAGTGAACTAGGATTCCTTCTCGAGTCTAGACTACAATCACTAGAGTTCTCTCACGAAAACATTTTACAAAAAGGTTTTCATTGCATTCACGAAAGCGCCAAGATCCACAAGTCAGACACTTTTCAAAAAGTGACAAGGCAAGGACATTAGTGAGGAATACCTTTAAAATAAGGTGCCAACCAAAGCATAGTCTACACGAGTTAGACTTGCCAAAAACAAAATGACCCCCCCCCCCCAAAAACGAGAGTTATACGTGATATAATGCATTAAATTGCTTGATTATGCTAAGTAGCATATATGTTATTGATATACATACATACAAATAAGTGTACGGAATGATTATTGACGTGAATGAGATACTTTCGACTCTGACTCTTATTACTATACGTGACTCGCACGATGAAGCTACCGACCTCGCGTCCTTTGCAAAGCTCATGGCTGGGAGTGATTACCAAACAAGATGCTGAGCTTGCTTCCGTAGGAGATGGCTGCTCTTCCCTCTCGATCGTGAAGGTGCCTAACTACGGTGATGATGACGAGGCAGAGGCGGCAACCTTGAACGAATTATCAATCAATGGGACGAGATCCCTGCGGCTTATGTGAAGCAAGATTGACGATATGCTTAACCAGAAAAGGGAGAAGAAGTATTCATCTCGAAGGTGCCCCTCCAACTACTAGGAATTCTCTCTATTCCTATTCCATCTAATCATCGTGCCTATACGCACGTAACGATAACGAATGTTAGCACGTGGACCATCGCAAAGGTCCTTTCCATGACAAGAGGAATAAGGACAGTAGTGTCCCCTCCTAGATTGATCATCTGCTTGGACGAGAGAAAATTTGGGGTAATTGTGCAAGACAATTTATTATTACGGGGGCCCACGTAATAACGACTTGTAGTGCACAGAAATCCTAGTGGACTCTGCGGGTCAAGCTAATGAAAACCATACAAAATTAATCTATAGGTGTCCTCACCTTCATCTGGTAGAACAACACATAGATCAGTGCTTTAGCATGTTAGAAAGTAGGAAGCCTGTCTTAGCCTACTTCGTGACTGACACATCTACATGCATACGAGACGTCTGAGAAAACGATGTTTAAGCAAGAGAGGTGAAATGACATTCAGGAAGAATCAGTAATGACACACTCTCTACCACCTCGACACGGACAACCCCATCTAAGGGAAAGTATACGCACCAGTAAAGCTAAAGACCTAAGAAAAAGCAATGTAGCAGGAAATAACTAAAACTTGAATGACCAAGGCGATGTAGCCTCGAGTTCATTTCAAACAATAAGCCAAGTTGGCAAGCCTATGTGAAGGCTCAATAACTGTTTCCTCGCTTATACACTGATTATATATACGTGTGAAATTGGGTGATTACATAATGGCTTACGATGTTATGTACCTCATAGACAATTATGGAATATTGTCTAACCTACTTCATACCATTTTGGCAGAAGAGAATGCCACCCAGGCGAGACACAAACACCAGTACGCTGCCAAGAACAGAAGCCGAGCTGCAAGAACGCATCTCACAGGCGATTGCTCGACATGAAGCCCTCCGCTCTAAGCACAGCGATGGCACTACTGGAAATAACCCTCCGACTGGCTGCACCTATAAACAATTCCTGGACTGCAAGCCATTAAATTTTGATGGCACAGGAGGTGCCGTTGCATTTGTTTGTTGGGCAGAAAAGACTGACTCCATTCTAAGAATGAGTAACTGTTCGCCCCAACAGAGTGTTACCTATATCTCAGGGTTATTCATAGATGGCGCACTTTCCTGGTGGAACCTTCAGGTTCAAACCCTTGGTGCAGATGCTGCTTATGCACTGAGCTGGGACGAGCTCAAGGAAATGATGGAAAAGAAGTACTGTTCTAGGACGGAAATCCAGAAGATTGAGGTGGAGTTCTGGAATTTGAAAATGGACGGACCGAAGATTCCTGAATACGTCCAACGATTTCACGACTTGTCTAGGGTCGTCCCCTACTTAGTCAAACCAGAATTTAAAAGGGTTGAACGATTCATTTGGGGACTTGCACCTCAGATCAGGAGCATGGTTACTACCTTAAAGCCCTCAACCATTGCAGAGGCTATCGATATGAGTGTCACTCTTACTGAAGAAGCTCTTCGTGCGGGAAAATTTTCGGAATCTGAGGATAACAAGAAAGAGACTCATGTGGAGTCGTCAAGAAACAAGAAGAGGAAGTCCTCAAACCTAAAGATGAGCACCCAAGTCAACTATGGAAGCTCTAAAACAGGCAAAAGAAAGAAAGTGAAACCGCCGCATGACAGGAAAACTGATGGAGCCACTAATAAGGCTGGTGGCAAAATATACTCGGGGACTAAGCCGAGATGCGGGGAATGCACTTTTCACCATGAAGGTCGATGTCTAAGGCCTACGTGCAGAAAGTGTGGAAAAGAAGGGCACAGCAAGGATGCCTGTTGGGCGAAGGACCCAGATGGAAGAAATAAGAGAATACCAGGTTGCTACAAATGTGGTGAAGCAGGGCACTTTAGGAAAGATTGCCCTAGGAAGAAACAAGCAAGGAAGGGTTTTCACGATCGAAACTCGTGAAGCACGCCAGGATCCAGATGCGGTTACGGGTACGTTCCCTATTAACCAACCCCATGCATCTACTTTTAATTGATACTGGAATCAACTGTAACCTTGCATGCTTAGAACATAAGAAACTGCTTGGCCTAGTTTCGAGTAAAATAAACGCCCCGTATTCTTTAGAAATGGGCATATAGGAGGCTAGTTTAAACAGTCGAAGCGATTAAGGATTGTATTTAGGGACTCAGAAGGCCGGAACCTTCTGTTACCATTGACTCGCGAAGTCATAATATGAAAGGCAGCATGGATCAGAAATCCAAGTATACAGCTGAAGTCGTTCGATATAAGAAAATCAGACGCATCCCTCTTGCGGATGATGAAACCCAACTTTCCTGCAATAGGTGCAAGGATGTTAGACCCCACAAGGCGACAGATCTACGACATCCCTCATTGGTCGAAGAGGCATAGAAACGCCTCCGAGTAGACTGCAGAGCCTGAGAACATCCCCGTGATGGAAGAAGTCCCAGTAGCCTTTTCAGAAGACTTGCCAGGAACGCCTCTCTGTAGCGACGAGAGGAGTTCAGAATAAATCGCGTGCCAGGAGCAGCACCAGTGACGAATGATGCCATACCGACTAACTTCACCAGCGAAGCATGAACCTCTGATATAACTGCAAGAGCTACTAGACAGAGGAAATTAAGGACATAACATCCTTAGTTAAGGAGACAAGGAGAAAGTTGGTAGTCTCCACTTTACATAAACTTCAGAGAATTGAAAATCAGAATCCTTTGTCAAGGACTGATGACATAAAACAGACAAATCATAAGATCCTAGTTACCACTCAAGGATCGATTTGAGGACAAGATATCCTCCACTGTGAATACAAGAGGAAATATCCCTAAAACGACCTTTAGGACTTGCTTCGAGCATTACGAGACCCTTGTCGTATCATTTGGCTTAACACATGCATCGACAATATTCATGGACCTCATGAATCGAACGTGTGAGCCATACCTGGATAAGTTATATACTTATTGACTACATTCTTATATGGCCAATGACCAAGGAAGGTCGCGAGCAACAGCTGCAATTTACCTTGCAACTCTTAGAGAAAGCACAGTTATATGCAATGATGACGAAAAGCGGATTTCGAATTCGCGAGATGAGAACTTTAAGATGCATGGTGCATAAGAACGAGATTCATGCCGACCCTGCAACCCAGAGCTAAGGAGCTAGAATTGCAATTAAGTGACGCTTCTCGACAAAGTCTCAATTGTACGTCGATGCAACGAGACCACAACATTGCATACGCGGCACATTGATCAAGGAATCATGAGAAGAAACCTTGAGCTAGATACAGTGATTGCACGCCGCAAACTTGATGTCTCTACCTAACGGAAAACGCTGCACGACCTTTACTGAACACAAGGGTTGCAGCACACCGTCGATCGTAAGAACTTGAATGTTAACGTAGACGCACTGAGCTACTGAACGATGCAGACTGAATGGACATGATACGTGCTTGTGTGATAAAATTTAACGAAAAGTTGGAACACTCACTTGCCCATAGTAGAGTCTTCCTACAACCGTATTTATCACACCGCCGTTAAAAATCGCCTCGTGTGAAGCTTCAGATAGAACATAACAAGACGATCCCCGTCGCGTTGAACGGAGACCGAAGATAAACAATCTACTGACCCGCGTTGGTTCAGGAAAACCAGAGGCAAACCGTTTAGATATGTGAACATATCAAGATAGCACGCAAAATACAGAAAGATTGTGCCGATGAGCGGCAGAAATCGTAAGGATTCAAGACGAAAATTATGGCTTAAATGAGAGCCTCGCCCAGAGAAGGCGTAATGTGGTATGGAAAAACAAAAAGGTTGAATCCCCAGATTAGGGATCAGAGCCATTGTCCACAAGATAAAACTCCCAGAAAAAGATCAGTAGTGATCGCGACACATTCATGTGCCTAGTCTTTAAAGGAGTCTGACTTAAGGAACAGTCGTAGTTCCCACAAATAAGATTCACGTCAATGACAAATGACAAGAATTACTATAGAAACCTGTTGAGGTTTTGGACCAAGAGTCCACAATACTATAGAAACCCGTTGAGGTTAGGGACCAAGAGTCCACAAGACACAGAAAAGTCATGATCGACTTACTTGAGTATGATAGAATTCATGACATGACCCAGAGATTTCATGGGAACATAAAAACAAATCATGAATCTAAGTGACCATATTGGTTTCACAACTCCCCTGCGACCGATGGCATCACTTGAATTTCGGGACGAAATTCTTCTAACGGGGGGAGACTGTGACAACCGTCACTTTTCCGTACATTCCGAACACAAAATGAACAGTAATTTGTGCTTAAATGACTGTGCATGATCTGGTTTACCAGACAAATAAATTTCTGAATTCCATACAAGTGAATTCCTGCATGATATATGCTACAAGAATTACCTTATGATTGCGTTGCGTCAAAAATATTAGTAAACTCACCGGTAAGACACATCGTGTCAACAGAACTGCAGAAAGCAGTCAGACATTAGAATTGGAGCCTAGGTGTACGTCCAATGTCAAGAATGCATTAAAACCCAAGAGTACATGCAAGGGTTTTAATATAGACCTTTCGAAAGCTAAAATACGCACCAAAAAGCACCCGAAACGCACTTTAAGTACATAATTTATTTAAATTTAGCTATATTCAGCATTTAAACATACGAATATTAGGCAGAAATGCCGTTTTATTATCCAGAATATTTCCCTAGGTGTTGGGAATTAAAATGGATACAAAAAGGTACTTAAAGGGTACTAAAAAGTGTAATTTAGAAATTTAACGGATTAATATCCAACCGAACAACCGAACTATACCCGGAACATAAAAATATTGTCATTGACATTATTTTCTTTTTCTGAGCTAGTTAGGGTCCCCGAATAGCCTAACACCTATTATAAATTACAACACACTATTACTCTAATTTAATTTCCTAATTAGCTAACTAATACCTAACTATTAGTTGAAATGGAACCAATACCCCACCTTCCCCCAACCGTTCGGTTTTCCCCTAGTGAACACACACCCTCCATAAACTTTTTATGATTATTTTAATAATGGTTGTCCAATATCTAAATGACATAATATACTTTGGACAAAAGCACCAAGATGGACTTTAAATAAACACCTTGGATCCCACTAAACACTCATAACCACAACACAAAAATTGGCTCTCTTTTTCTTACTTGGCTTATGTTCGGCCGAACACCACAAGCCACCTACCAACATCATTCCATTTCATTCTAGCAATATTACTTACATACCAAGGTGTTACGTATCATATAAGGAGGCTCGGTGCTTACGGAATCGCAAGGACCTCACCACAACGCTATTAACCACCCGTTTTTCGTCTAGTTTCTTCCCTAGCCTTGAGCTAGTAGTAAGTGAATCAAAACATCTTCTTGTTCATGTTTAAAGTGGTTAATAAGAGATTTAACGGGTAAAAATTTATGAACACTAGAGAACAAAATTAAAAGTCTTATAAAAATGATGAACTTGTTGGATAAAAGAAGTATAATGGTGTAAAACTTGTTAAACTTGTTTTGTTATGATTATTTTGTGTTGGTTGATGCTAGTAGTAGAACGGATCATCATCTAACCGGGCTAGGTCATGGTCATGAAACATGAACTAGTGATAGGTTAAGTGTAAAAATGGTAAGATGATGAACTCTACTACTTATAAACATGAACTTGTGTAAAAATAGTTTTTCTTATAAAATGGAGTTCTAAATTAGTAGATCTAAAAATCTACAAGTGGTATTTTCGAAGAACCAACTGTAAGACAAAACCATGTTTTAAAACCGGATCTTTCCTAAACTAAAGGTGTTTTTGAGAACCAAAAAGTGTGTAGACACTTGTGTAACGAAAGAATTTAACAAAGAAATATTTTCGTAAATACCGACTAGAAGTTGTAAAACTTCATATTCTTTAAAAATAAAATTTTCGAGATAATGATTCTATTTTTAGAGATGGAAAGACCCAATAAATGTGTTGAAAAGTTACTACATAATTTTACACAACTTGTAAGTTCATGTGTATGCGATTTATGTTTATTTTGACTAGTTTGATATTTGAAGATGGTATTTTGATGACAGAAAATTGATTGGTTGAATTTTTAAAAAGAAAATGATACGCTAGTAAGCGTGGCCACCTCCAGTTACAGAGGAAACTCTGGCGAAATTTTTCCAGAAAATAACACTTAGAATTTTTTTTTTGTGACAAGTGTTATGAACATATTTCTGACTGGTTTTCCAAACAAACTTCGCCATGATTTTTGTTATCAAATGACCAAGTATTCGGAGGTGGATTTTTGTAAACAAACTTACTAAATATATATTTAAAATATATATTTATCGCTTGTGTGATTATGTGATTATTTTGTGAGCTAGGTATATATTATTTTTAGAATAAAAATAATATGTCTTGGAAATACTCATGAGAAGTATAAACACAAAAATACACATACGACATACAAGATACATAATTCGGGTGCAAAGTGCAAAAACACAAGATACTTATATTAATTTTTGAGAAAAAAATAATATAAGTGAGATACTTAGTTAAAAATATAAAATATTTTTAACACAAGAATATAGACACAAAAGAGAGTGACTGTACTTGTGCGACGCAAGTCTAGTGACTAACAATAATAAAACACGTTTAGGTCACGACGCTCTATAAGCAAAATCCGGTGAAGTTTACGACGCAGGAACGCAAAGTTGTGAGTTCATGTTCCCCCTTTTCTTTAACTGTTTTTGGCTTTATAACTCTCGGGGGTGAAATACATGTTACAAATATTATAATTTTTACAAAGGGTAAAAATACAAGAAGCACTCTTGGTGAGAACGAGAACCTAGTGCAATATGATTTGAGAATACGAGAAGCACTCGTGGTGAGTGCAATATGATGAGCTTTAAGAAAAGCCTAGAAAATACTAGATCATGTGAGCTTAAACTAGATATTGAGATGCCATTAATACTTAATTAGGGACGAGGGTTAGATCTAACGGGTACGGCCGAGCCCCACTCATGGTCCTTATGTGACCACTTGAGTGCTTCGGTGTCCCAGTAGAGGGAAATCGACGCAGTCGAGGTTAATCGACACAGTCGAGGGTAATCGACACAGTGAAGGGAAATTGACACAGTCGAGGTTAATCGACACAGTCGAGGGAAATCGACATAGTTAGAGGGAGAATATACTAATGCTTCCTATGTCCTCACATGCCTTGAAGGAGAATATACTAAAGCTCTCTATGTCCTCACGTGCCTTAATGTCCTTGTATAAACAATCATTTAAAACGTGGGGTACACAAGAACACTTGAATGATACTTGAGTACGTGGGGCACTCAAGAAAACGGGAATTTTACTTGAGGACGTGGGGTACTCAAGAAAGACTTGAATTATACATGACACATACTATGTTTTCATACAAAGTATAAAATCGTGAAATACAAAAACGCATGAACTCGCTCAACTTTATGTTGATGTTTTCCAAAATTACATGTATTTCAGGTGACAGGATGGATCTTGGGCGCAAGTGTCGTAACTAGAAGTAGACTACGAGTTTAGATGTCATCCACTTTTGTTGAATTGTAACCTTATCGAAGGTCGTGTTTTGAAAACTTAAATAACAAGTGTTTGTAATACTTAAATTTTCATGAATGGATGAACATCGTTTTGATCATGTAGTTGTTTATTATGATTGAATGCAATGATAACAAACTAGTCACACATCATACGCTTCCGCAAAAGACAGGGTGTGACATGTTTCCAGTGCGGAGCCGAGGGGCACATTAAGAAAAATTATCCCCAGTTAAACCAGAACAATAACCAGGGTGCGGGGGATAACAACAACAACACCAACAATGCTGGAAATGGTGCAAGAGGAAGAGATTTTGTGACTGGAGCTGGAGAAGCGAGGAATGACCCCAATGTCATAGCGGGTAAGTTTCTACTCGATGATCGTTATGTTTCCATCTTATTTGATTCTGGAGCAGATGCTAGTTATGTATTCCTACGAATTAGTAAAAAGCTTAAGCGTACGTCTACGTTATTAAGTTCTAAACATATCGTCGAGCTAGCTAATGGTAGAAACATCGAGGCCTCACACGTTATCAGAAACTGCAAACTCACTTTGTCGGGTCAGACCTTTTCTGTCGACCTCTTCCCCATCGCTCTAGGAAGCTTCGACGTCGTCATTGGTATGGATTGGTTATCCAAACTTCGGGCTGAAATTCTCTGTCAAGAGAAAATGGTTCGTATTCCCCGTCGATCTGGCAAACCCCTTATCGTTCAAGGTGACAAAGGCGGAGAAGTCACAGGCATCACTTCATTCTTAAAAGCGCAGAAGTGTTTACGGAAGGAGCACACCGCTATCTTAGCACTTGTCACCAATACACAGGAAAAGGAAAAGAGGATCTAAGACTTCCCAGTTGTTCGCGACTATCCCGAGGTGTTTCCTGAAGAGCTACCTGGACTCCCTCCTCACCGTCAGGTCTAATTCCAAATCGAACTAGCCCCCGGAGCAGCACCTATAGCTCGCACACTTTACCAACTAGCCCCCGTAGAACTGGAGGAACTTTCTACGCAGCTACGAGAATTGTTGGAAAAAGGATTTATCCGTCCTAGTTCGTCACCCTAGGGGAAGCACCAGCGTTCTTTGTTAAGAAGAAGGATGGCACATTCCGTATGTGCATCGACCATCGTGAGCTGAACAAGGTTACCATCAAGAACCGTCACCCACTTCCACGTATCGACGACCCATTCGATCAGTTGCAAGGATCAAGCTACTACTCTAAGATTGACCTGCGACCAGGTTATCATCAGCTGAGAGTCTGTGATGAAGACATCTCCAAAACTACGTTCAGAACTCGTTATGGTCACTATGAATTTCTAGTCATGACTTTTGGAAAGACCGGCGCTCCTGCGGTTTTATGGATCTCATGAACCGAGTGTACAAACCCTACCTCGACAAGTTCGTGATTGTGTTATCGACGACATCTTAATCTACTCAAAAAGTCAAGAGGAACATGAACAACACTTGCGTCTTACTCTCAAGCTCATTCGC